>APFE030744696.1:21781-38075 GCA_000404065.3 Pinus taeda
TTAGTTTAGGGTTTTTTGCCCTAGAAGGCAACCCCTCTCTTTGTATGAGGGTATTGTATTTGAGGCGGTGATATAGATGTGTATTCTGTGTGTGAGCGAGAAATAGAGAGAGGTGAGACTGTGAGAGAAAACAGAGGATATTACAGTGGCTTTGCTGTAGGTTGTGTCTCTTCATTTTGCTGGATAATAGAAAGGAAGGACTGGTTGTTGGAGGTGGACGTAGCCCAAACTGGGTGAACCACGTATATCTGTGTCTCTCTTGTTTTGTGCGTTTTCTGTGTTTATATTTCTGCATTATTTCATGTGTTCCATTGCTCCGTAATATATAATTTTCTAACAAAACTGTTGTTTCATTTTTTAACAAGATTGACACAAGATAAAGAACTATGCTCATGACCCTTGTTTCATTTTTTAATGAGCTTGACACAAGACAAAGAACTATAATCACAAATCCTTGTTTCATTTTTTAACGAGGTTGAAACAAGAATAGGAACTATCCTCATGATGTTTGTTCATGGCCCATAAGAGAACATGGCTCCCAAGAGGTCTTCACTAGACAGAAGAACCACATTCTGGGAGGAATACATGTCATTTGGTACCAAAGACAGATCAGGTTCCAATTCCCCTAGTATAGAATGTAGTATACCATCTGTGTGATCATCTGTAGATGTGGAGACGGAATGGGTAGCTACATAATTGACCTATGGTAGGGAAGGTATTGCTTGAAAACAAGAGCTGATAGGGGACGATGGTTGCAAAGGAGGTTCTTGGTGACCAATGAACGACAGTTGATCAATAGTCACAATTCTCCCTTCGTGTGGAAAACAAACCACATGGAAAAGTGAAGAAAGAATATCTCCCATGACATAAACATAGTCGCATCCAAGGAGAAGATTGAAATCTAAGGGATCTTGGACTACCATCATGTCTATATAGACAACCTTTCCTCCCAAAATAATAGGGAACTTCGGAAGGACCCCCAAGGGTTGACTAGTTCGTTTGTTGAAAGCCAACATATTTTGACTGATAAGACACAAGTTGTGGGGAACCCAAAGCTTTCCAAGTAGTAGAAGACATGATGCTAACAGATGCACCTTCATCTAATATAGTGCCAGGTACTACCATATTATAGGCTTGTACTGTGATCTGGAAAGGCACATAAGATGGGAGGCGGAAAGCAGTCAAGTGACTCCAATCAAAAGAAGAAACAAAACTACTTGGTGGGGCTATCATATGATTTCCCCCATGCTGTACAGGAATAGGAGAAGGAATCTCTTGAACAACCGGGACAGGAGGGTCACTCTTTGATTCATGGGAATCTAAGGAGACGAGAAGAACATGAGCAGTATGATCACTACTCTCTTTGGGAATAGAGTGAACAACTGAAGGCGGAGCCAAGTCGACACTCTTTTTGACCAATGGTTGGTCAGAAATAAACACAAAAGAGTCTCACACATGAAGAGTAGGATGGGCAAGAGGTGAATTCAAGTCAATCTCTTTACCAACTGGGAGAGGGTTAGAAGAAGGCCTCTGATAACCAACAGGAAGTTGGGGTTGAGGAGCTGTAAGGTTTTCAAAAATTTTGGAAGCTTTATCCATAAGAGGACAAAGGTGAAGAAGATGCTCTCCTTCACATAACCTACATGGGAATCTAATCTTTCCCTTCTTCTTGCCATCACTAGTAGAGGATGTAACATTGACATGATCTCCAAAGGTCGACATGGATGGTTGATTCAGGTCTTGAGACCATACCTCTAAGACTCTGGGAATGTCAGGACAGTCTCGAAGGAGATGGTCACCCTTACACAACTTGCAAGGGAATCTGACCTTATCGGAAGGTTTGTCTACGGGAGGTGCATTTGGAGAACTAGTTGCATGGTTATCCTTTTGCTTTTCTGACTTCTTTTTTTTCATCTTCTTCTTCTTCTTCTTAGCCTCCTTGTTACTAGATTTGAAACTTTCACGAGGCGAAGTAGAAGAGGAAGGTGAAGGAACAGGGGAAGAAGGTGACAGGTCAACTTTAGAATCAACGTGATGTGATTCAAATTAAGGAGGTGTTTGGGAAGGAGCTGGGACACTCGGGATCATCGAGTTCGAAAATAACTAGACAGGTAAACCAATGGTTAACCCAGGGAGGGACAACATCGTCATATAAGGAGCACCAACATTTCCAAAAGAAGGAAAAGGACCAGGATTCCCATCCAAGGGGAACCATTGACTGGAGGACTCTGGAAATGTTGCCATTTGAATTGACCCTAAAGAATTACTGAGGAAGATAAATTTTAGTAGGAATATTTCGTGGAAAATACTGAAACAAAACTTTACCTTTTCATGTTTTAAGAGTCGAGAAAAGGGCGAAAGATGACTCTAGTCACTTTCGGAGTTAACAAGCTCGAAAGGACAAGTGTTCGATGGTCTTTTCAAATTTAAAGAGTCTGTAAAGATCAAAAATGACTTCTCAAGGTAATCTAGGCGGAAAGGATTACCAGGTAACTGTAAACTACAGAATACCTCTTGGCGAACCGAGAAGTATAGGTAGGAAATCTCCTTGAATGTTGTGTTTGGTGTATCATGTTTACAAGGTAGAAGACTCAACTTCCTATGGATAAAGGATTGCATCCTAGTGGGGTTTCTCGTTATATACACAACAGTACGGGGAGCACAAGTCCATACTAGCGTTGTCTAATGCCAAAGCGAACGACAACTACTAGGTTTAAAGACGCTGGAACACGTCTCTAGCCTAGACCACTAAATGTTAGCGTTAAGTTTCAATGCTTCCTTAGGTTAATTCAATCAATTTTAATGGTTGATATTGAATTAGGTTTCAATTACAAGGCCCTATCATTGTTATCTGACAAAACTCCTACATGCAACTATATGCGAAAAGAGATCTTTGTCTTTGATGAAAGTTATCACTAATTGAGAGATAGAGAACACAAAATTAATGCAACAATCAAAGAATGAAATCTTTCACTAATAAATATCCTAAATGCACTCAATCTTCCCTTAAGAACAAAACAAGTTTCATTTCATTTCCAATGCTTGTGATGATGCAACTCTTGCTTCTCAATGACACTACTAATACAATATTTTCGCTTAATTAAACTAGAATGATGTTCCCCTTTTCATAAAATGAAAAATGAATCTTTCACATAAAGCACTTTAATGAAAATTTTCACAATTCTAAACAAACAAGCATCAATCAAATCTAAATAATTATAAATGAAACTAAAAGCAACTTCTTCCCTAAATCGAACAAACCAAACACATAAATGATTCAATCGACAAACTAAGTAATGTAATCTATACTTGGAAAGACAAAAGAGACACTCGAAATAAGAGAACAAACGAGACTCTTTCACTCATTCAATTGAAAATAAAGCATCCTAGTCACTTCTGGGAGGAAGAAGAGAGTCTGAGGGTCAAGACACACTAGCACTGGAATGGGAGAAATTTTGATTTTTCTTAACTCAGAGACTAGAGCGACTTTTGGCCAAAATTAGCACTAATCAGCACAACCGACACGAATTTCAAGCTAAAACTAGCGCTAATAGGCCTAATTGGCACGACTATTTGGCCAAAAATAGAACTGATCGAGGGATTCAAAGAAAAAATAAAAAAGAACTTCACGCAGGGCCAAACTTAACATATAAGAGGGTGGGCTAAACTAAGCAAGCACACAAAGCAAGCTAAATGAAGCTTTCTAGCTAGGGAGAAGATGGTCTAAAAGGCTTACGAGGTCGAAATCATGAGAGAAAAACACACTGGCCAAGATTGGGGACAAACCCTAATCTTCACTTACAGGCATTGACGCGACTGCCTAACTGACAACATTCGCCAGAGGGAGGTCGATGCGACTGTTTCTCAGCATATCATGCTGATCGACGTGACTGTGAGCGGATTAAGCATGCTAAGCGAGGGAGCCAAGAAAAAAAGAATGAAACATGGACCAAATTTGCTACTATGAATTTCGAACTCAGAGTAGTAAGCAGGAGAAAAGAAATAGAACCAAAGGGAAAAGTGTAACTAGGAAAGTTCACACGAAATCATGAAATCTAAGACAAACAGAACGATTGGCTCCCCAGTGGAGTCTCCAATTTGTGGTAAAGTAAAATTATAAGTGCGGACACAAAAAAATTCCTCTAGCCTGATAATGGGTCTAGCCATAACTGATACATTCTATGGAATATTTACTTAGGTTAGAACCAATTAAGAGGGTCCACCTCTTAGTACACTTATCCCATTTGATGATGTCCTTGCTTGCTCGCTCTAGCTATCTTTGGCTTCCTTCTTCAAACACCTGAAAAAAGTAAATAACAGTAAATAACAATCGTGATAATAAACAAATTGTAATTCAACCTAATTAACAAGTCAAGAAGCATTAAGGCATGAATATGTAAGATGACAAATGATGTAGGAAATCAATCGATAGTTTCATATATATTGAATCAAGAAGAGACTACAACCGTTGTCTTGACATTGTCGTTCTCCTCTGACAGGACCAGGTTCCCACAAACTTTTTCTAGCATTCCATGATGGCCTCAACAACAATAATTTTAAGGCTCTTCTCTTTAGGCTTCACTCCAAACCAAATCACACTTCTCCCTCACACAACTAGAGAGCTACAACTATGAATAGCTTGTTGTTTACTCCAAACTTAATTAGCACTAACACACCAATATTAACACTCCAACACTAACACTAGCCTGTTCTTGGGAAAAAGTGAGACTTATATAGGATGAATGGATGGGAGATGGATCCTCTTCTCATGGGAGAATGTCCTATCTCTTGAGGTAGTTCCATCGTTATAGGGGAAAGGAGCCCAAACTTACATCCTCGACCCCATCTGACCAAACCATTTACCAGACTTATGTTACGAAGCTTCTAGAGCTGGATGATTTGGCTCTTTATTTAAAAAAATTTCCATAAGAGGATCGGCGTGACTGGAGCAAAGATCAGTCGCTCCGGTCGGCGTCAGGGATAGTTTTGATAAATTCTTTCAAATTAATCACATCATGAGTTTTTGGTCGATGTTTCAAACCATCTAAATGTGGTTCATCCTCACCTTTGTCCAAATAATGAACCACAATAGATGGCTTGAAACGTTGACCAAAAAATCATGATGTGATTTATCCGAAAGAATTTATCAAAATCAGTATGGATCACAAAAGTCTAAAATCAAGCTAGGGATAGTGTTCATCCCTGCATATCAGCGCGAGGAGGACAAAGGCCATTAGCACCGGTCTTGTAAACTGGGAAAAATAGAAGATTTTGGGGAAATGGTGCAAAAGGGAATTATTCTGCTCATGAAGAGGGACACAATGGGAATTTCTTCATGAAGGGTAAGCATATAGGGTTCACTGTAGAGGTCCTCCAGGGTCAAGGAACAGGGAGTACAGGGACAGTGACAAAATGTTGTGTAACACATATCTAGTTACATTTTAATTTAGTTTCTAAAGAATAATACACATCAAGGTAAAGAGAGAGCTTTTGATCCACAATATGAAGAGACTAATGGAAGGGCAAGAAATTTCTCTCATGCAGTTGGATACAATGGTCCTCATGGTGAAGAAGGTAATTTTTCTTCAGTAAGATAATTTGGTGAAAGCTCTTAGTACAATTAGTCTAGAGATAGTGAAAGAGGGCCCTCAACCAGTGGCCTGGCTAGAGGAGATCCATCTTCTGAAGATGAAGTATTGCAACTATCAGATAGCCCTGATCACTATGCAGTGCTTGTTTATCTCGTTATGAAAACATAGATGTTGTTTTCCTTAAAAATGAGTATAGGAAAAAGGTGATGCTAGATCATCCTGACAAAAATATGGCCAATGTAAAAGCTAAGGAATTGTTTAAAAACATCCAAAATGGATATGAGGTTCTATTCGATTCAGTTAAGAGAAAAATTTATAATGATGAACTAAGTGAGGAGATAGTCAGTCACCTTCATAGGTTTAGAAGCAGTGATCAGAGTGGCAGGTGATGGACCTCCAATTAGAATCAAATTGAGGCCAATATAACCTTTCTTAGGCACATGAAGGCTATATTAAACCTATCATTCTACACTTAATAATGTATTTTAGCTTTAATATGTTCATTAGGAAGGTTTAGAGATGATTTCGTATATGTGCCTAATATTATTTATTTTGTAGAATATTGGCAGATTATGAAGTTTTGGAGGTGGAAATAATTTAGGGACTTGCTCCCTACTACAGGAGGATCAATACTGGATAATAAATCAACAAGATATTTTGAAATTATTGCACAAATTTTGGAGCTCCAATGATTGAGAAAATCTAGGAATGTGTTCCTTGTCATTTAATGCAGATTCCTAGTTTTGGGAACTAGATCCACTATTTGAGAGATTTTGGAGGGGAAAGCTTCCTCCTTTCAAGGAGAATGCTTCCTCCTCATCTTTTATAAGTACCAATTCAAATTTTCCTCTAAGGGTTGGTTTTTATTAGTCCACTTGTGGAGAAAATTTCTATTTTTGTAGCTCCACTTTCATTTCTTGCAAGGATGTAATTGCATTGAGGGAAATAATGAAGTTTGGTACCATTTTTAGCTTCTAAAGCTTGGTCTCCTTCATAGGACTCTGAGTACCTTTGTCTTGGCCATCCCGGGATCCTTAGTGCCCTTTTGTATAATTTATTTTCTTCTTTTCGCTTCTTATTCACATGCATCTCTTGTTCTTCTTTGTTTCCTATTTATGCATTTAGTATTGACGATTTCTTGTTGTAGGATTGGGTTAAATGGTTGAAGTAAGTTATTTTATAGGATAAAAAACATGATTTCATCCTTGGAACAGGTTTGGAAGGTCATAGTAATCATTGAGCTACTTGGATTAGTTTGCTTAGTCCCAAATCTAAATTTCCGGAAGTCGCTTTGTGGCAAATAGTAATTTTTTGCTATTTTTTAGAACATGCTAATGAGCTTCAATTGAGTTGATTCCACTTGCATTATATGATAAAAACATTAAATTTAATAACAAAATTTACCCCTTTTATTTTTCACTTGATTAGGCTAGGCATTTGATAGATTAACTAGCTTACTAGTTCTCGAATTTCTAGATTTTAAAGTAGTAATTTTCTACTATTTTTAGCATGTGTTAACAGGGGTATTTTTGAGTGATTCCACTTGTAATGGAGACCTAAGACATCCTATTTAATAAAAAAAAAGAATTCCTTCCAATTTGGATTTGATTTTCGTGGTAATTCGGTGAATTATATCTTCTTATAGTAAATCTCGTAACTTCTTGTTGCAGCCTATAACTTCCTATAGTAGCACCTCTAACTTCCTGTAGCACTCTTCTAACACATATATACTTGCCCAGATTTGCTCAAAAATCTTGGTTTTTGTCTCTTAGGCTTGAATCATGACCCTAGGCTCTAAGTAAATGGTTGAGCAAGAATAAGCACCAATTAGTACATGCCTTTTTACAATGTATATTAGGCTTATTTCTTTGAATTCATGCTCTTATGATTTCAATTATAATTTGTTGTTCTTGCCTAGGATTAATTTCTTTTCAAAGCAACATTTAAATTTATGCAACTAGTTTAGGATTTGATTTCATGGCATTCACTCCAAAACATCATGACAGCGAAAGAAGGACACATTGTATGTTGCACATATAGTGTTGATACCTCTTAAGTTTGCATGAACCCTAGTTGATAATTAAAGTTGGTAGTCTTGGGAGTTGCAACATTCTTGTTGCAATATTGAGGCTCATCACTTTTTGGCACCATTTCTGGGGAGGTGTAAAAGTATGCATCGTTTTATTCCCTAGTTTATTCATTTCTTTTTACTTTATGCAAAATCAAAAAATTGCATTCAACATCTTTTATTTCAACAACAGAAAATTGTATTGCATTAACATTCTTATTCAAAAGAAAAGTTTCTCCAACACCAACCCCCCCATTTGATCATGTGGTGCAGTAAGAGCCACATCACCATTAATTTTTGTGGGTAGAGGAAGAAGAGGTGATAGAGAAGGTAGGAGAAATGGATGGAGATGATGACAATGAAGAAGATTCTCTTGGATTTCCCATTCAAGATACTAATGTCAATGTGCATATGAAGAACATCCCTCCATCTTTTCTTCCCAACTTCCATGGTATGAGGTTAGAGGATCCGAAAACCTTTCTCTTTGAATTTGAAATTGTTTATAGATCTTATGGTTACTTACTAAACACTCAAAAGTTGAGATTGTTTCCGACCACATTGAAAGATAGAGCTCTTAAATGGTTCATGATTTTAGGGACTAATTCAATAAGATCATGGAATGATATGCATAATATATTTCTAGAAAAATATAAAGATCATGATCTTAAAAAATAAATCTTTGGAATGAATGAAAAAGAAGATGAGAACCCTTAGGATCTAATAGAGAGGTCCATGTATAATGTTAAGAGGGAAAAACTACATCATTTATGATCTGACACGCTAAAAACCCTCTTACTTAGAACAATTAGGGATGAGTGGATTGATATCCTTGATCTCATGAGTAAAGGTGATGTATAGCAATAATCATTTGAAGAAATTTGTGAAACATGCAAACACATATCAAGAGGAAGGGAAAGAGTAAGTCAATCAGCATCAAGATCAGTAAGTCAAGCTAAACTTGGAAATTTGCTTGATGACTTTAAAACAAAAGTTCTTAGCAATCTAAGAAAACAAGTAGAAATATTAAGAATGTAAGATGAGGAAAATGAATATGTTGATATTTGTGTTTTCCATGCAAAATCACATGTTGTTAAATGTTTCCCATCATTACCAAGGTTGAAGGAAGTTTACCAAGAGGACATTGAAGCAATCCAATCACCAAAGTAGCTATGCTATGTAACTCCAAGAGGACCATGGAAGCCTAGTCAACCTAGTATGATGCAAGAGCCTAATTCACAATTTCAAGATTATGCACAACCATATAAAATTAATTGGAACACACCCTTTCCTTGGCAATCATGGCCATCTCAACCCCAAAACCAATCTTGGCAACAAGGTTGGAAAGAACCTTATGAGAGAAATCTACAATATCCTCAATATTTTCCTCAATATCTTCCACACCCAACTCCATGCTATCCCTACCATCCACCTCCACCACAACCACAACCCCAACTAAATCCGTCTCAAACATCCACTGCCACTCAACTACCTATACCACCATTTCCAAACCCAAACAAGGAAGTAGCTCCCCCCACTTACAATGTTGAGGTACAACACTTCCAAACATATCCTCTTGATCTCAATGGTATTCATCTTAGCTCAGGAAGAGTATTGAAAAAAAAGGATTATCTTAATGCCATTGAAGGACAACATGCAGAAAAAGAAGATTCAAATGACAATACCAAAGAATCAGGGGCTAGACTTGATGAAGAGTGGACATCAGAGTTAGAGATTGAGAAAGTTCCCTCATGTTTACCATTAGATCCTCCATGTGTTCAAGAGAATAATCAGTAAGAAGAAGATCTGAATTTCATGGAAGAAGAAGACATCCAAGATGATCCAAATGAGCAAGTGGACAAGGGGCATCACAACTATATTGAAATAGGGTTCCAGAAAATTGTTAAGTTGCAGAAACACACTCTTGTTCAACAATTCCTAATCTCATCTCAGTCAAAACATTTGGACTCTTACATTTAGGTACATGTCAAAGAATATGTTTCAAGCCTACACATGATTTTATCTGTCATCAAGTTATGCAAGTGGCTCCATTGGAAGTATTCCTACACTTGAAAATAATTTTGGTTTTTTCAAGTAGAGTAGGATAGGAAAAATTTTAGAAAATGAAAAATAAGAGGAAAAGATAAAATATCAGGTGAAAACCTCATTTGAGGTGCCTATGATTGGCTCATTTATTGAAAACCTCCATGAGGTGGTCAATGGGTTGGAAAAGAGATAAGGAGAAAAAAATAAAAAATCATAGGTGAAAACCTCCTTTGAGGTGCCTAGGCAGACCTACTAGTTGAAAACCTCACTGAGGCGGCTAGTAGGCCTATGAAAAGAGAAAAAAATGAAAAAGAAAAATTATTTTCTCCATGTATCTCTCTCTCATGAATGTAGGTGCTCCCCAGCCTTTGCAAGCAACAAGAACACTCTAGCACGAAAAGAAAAAAGTTGGTCAAAATTCTAGTCAAAGGAAGTCAAACTTGGACTTTCTCCTCCTTTGTTCGGATGCTCCAAAAGGACCAAGGCCATGCTAATCCATCAACCTCATCTATTTCCACCATCCACCCATCATTCCCAATGGTTCACATATTTGGATACATACTGATAGGAAAAAAGAACAAGTTAGGTGGTGCCAGGATTCCCAATATTACCATCAAGCAAAAGGTGGATATGGATGGGTTGAACAAACATACCATTCATTTTTGTTTAGGATGCTTAGAAGGGTGGACACACCACCTGCATATGCCTATGTAGAAAGCAAAGAATATGATGCAACTGAGTGGGCTATTTACTAGAGTATGAAGTGTCCTCCAAACACACACAAGCCTATTTATAATGTTCATACTACCCATATTTGAAAATATTATTCTTGAGGTGGAACTTCAACTCACAAAGTTGGCACAAATGTTGATGTACTACGAACCTAGATGAAAATATGACAAAAGAAGATTTTCTTAATTGGTTTCAAAATGTAATCGCATTTGGGATGTTTGACACTAGTAATGGTGTATCAGAAAATGTGGCATGATGACTACGAATCACACCAAAAATAGCAAGAAAAAAAGAAAGGGCAAGAAACAAAGGTAAGGCATTTAATGGATTTTTTTGACACAAATATTTGTGTTATCTCATGCATGTATGCATTTTGACACAAATATTTGTGTTATCCCCCCTAATGTAGATCTATGAGATTGTAACATTAAGAGTTTTTATGAAGTGAAATCAAAGCTTTTCTTCCATTTTTCAAGTGAAAATTCTAGAATCAAAATCAGATATATATGAGGAATTTTATAATCTTTATTGTATTGTCTGGCTTAAGCATTCAATGAAACATAGGTTTTAAGCTAACTCGCCAAAAAAAATAGATATCCCTCTTAACTTAAACTCCATGACAGGTACATGTGCATTAGGGCTAGGATGGAGTTTGGAGATTTCCAATATTTCCGCCAACATATCGTGAAAAATGCCAAAAAAATCCTCCTATGGAAGAGTAATGTAAATTGATTGTTTTAGATTAGTAGTATTCATCCAGAATAAGCCAGCTGTGTACTTTGTATCCATGTGGACGACCAAGCAAATTATGTCCAAAAAATTCACCCACAGATAGTATTATGAAAATTGACACAATATATTGTCAAATCAATCCACCATCATGAAAAGCAACTTGACTAAAAAAACATTCAATACTCACCTCCCTAACTTCACATAGCAAGGCGCTACACATAGCGTGTCTAGATCTGCTCCTAGACCATGTACCTACCGACATCGAGATTTTGCTAGCAATCAATTATTAAACCAATAAAAACATAGAACTTTAAAGGAGTAAGGTTTAAGTATTTATAACAATAGTAATTTTGAACAACATTACACAAAACTAAGAATATTGTGTGCCTCATGTAGTGGACATCTTTTGAGACTTAAATGACGCTTACATTTAACAAAATTTCATCCAATGTCATTGACTTATCAAATGACCATAGTTATCAATTTGGGTTAACTCACAACATAAATAAGTACCACGTCAATCTGGATCTATAATTGAAAGCATCAACCTCAACAATTGATAGATGTTGACAATAACACTAAAGGGCGAGACTATAAATTATACGAACTCTAAAAACCATAATATTTTCTGAAAATAGATAGAAGATGAGATCAAAACAAAGCATTGTAACGAGATTCGTGACAAGTATAGTAATTTACCGACATATGGTAAGACCCAAATGTATAAGTTTTCATAATTTTTGCTTCTTCCAACCATTATTCACCATACCCTTTTTCCCGAGTTATCCTCTTGACCCTTGCTTTTGCAAGCTGGAAAATAATGAAACAATCATACTTACCCCGTGCTAAGAACGTTAACCATAAAATATCAACAATTTCCTAAATGCTTAAGACCACTTCATATTCACTACACAAATTTTATGGAAAATATATATAAATTTCCCCGACCTAATCAATTTGGGCCAAAACTTCCTTCCTTAAGGAACCATCCTTTGGACTCTCATAAAGCCCATCGCTCACCAAAAACTACACACAATTACCTTGTATAATATAACACCCAAGCACATGCAATTTTATGGAAAAGAAGGAAATTAAAAAATTAAATATAACTTAAAATAACCCTAAAAAATTAATCTAGGGCATTTGATTTTAGTCATACCTCTTCCAATTGGCGAGTCCTATGAAGATCAACCTCAATGGTATTGCCATTGATATGGGCTTTGATAACACCATATTGTTGTTCTCCTGCCATCTTCAAAGATATCCCAATTACTGTCTAATCTTCAAACCCTGCAAACCCCTGAATATGAGATATACACGTTGATGGGCCTCTAAATTAGGCATATATTAAGGCTCATGCCTCTAATTTA
Source organism: Pinus taeda (assembly GCA_000404065.3). Lineage (NCBI taxonomy): Eukaryota > Viridiplantae > Streptophyta > Pinopsida > Pinales > Pinaceae > Pinus > Pinus taeda. Next base: position 34,318 of record APFE030744696.1, read on the forward strand.
AAACATAAATTAAGGCCTATGACCATCCTTCAACACATTAAACCTCTATTTTTGCATTAGATAATTTATTTTTAACTTTAATATATTCATTAGGAAGGTTTATGAATAATTGAATATTTGTTCCTATATTATTTATTTTTTGTGGAATATTATGAGAATATTGGGTAGATTAGAAGAGTGGAGGAGGAGATAATTTTAGGGGACTTGTTCCCTACTACTGGAGGATCAATAATAAATAATAATTCAACAAGATATTATGGAATTATGGCACAAATTGTGTAACTCCAATGTTTGAGAAAATCTAGGAATGTGTTCCACTAATCAAGGGAGAAGATCCACCATCAAGGGAGCGGATCCACTAATCAATGGATTTCAGTGGGGAAAGCTTTCTCCATCCATGGGGAATGATTCTTAATCATTTTGTATAAGTACCAAGTCAAATTTGCCTCTAGGGATTGATTGAGAAAATCTAAGAATGTTCCCTGCCATTTAATGCAAATTCCTAGTATTGGGGACTACATCCACTAATCAAGGGATTTTGGTGGGGAAAGCTTCCTCCATTCATGGGGAATGATTCCTAATCATTTTGCATAAGTACCAAGTCAAATTTGCCTCTAGGGATAGATTTTCATTAGTGTTATTGTGGAGAGAGCTTGTATTCTTGCAGCTCCATTGTATTTTCTTGCGGGGATGTAATTGTATTGATGAAAATAATGAAGATTGCTATCATGTTCAGCTTCTAAATCTTGTTCTCCTCCTTAGGTCTTTGATTTTCCTTGGGCTTGGCCATCCTAGGAACTTCAGAGCCCTTTTGTATCATTTTATTTCCTTCTTTTCATTGCTTATTCACATGCATCTCTAGTTTTCATTTCTTTCTACTTCAACATTTAGTATTTGTAGGAATTTACAGGGTAAGTTCCTCAGACAAAACACCAAAGGACACTGCTCACAAACAGATCACAGATCAATACACCAGTATTATTGACGTGGTTAAAACCCTCAAAGAGGGAAACAATCCACAACCTGAGCCAACGCGACCACTTCAGGAAATTTATTAATAAAAGAATGAAAATTTACATAAGCTTCTCTCATGAACGGTTAACCCACAAATGACACTCCATGCTCTTTAAATAGAGATCATGGACCAATTGGGTGTTAAGCCATGGATCAAGTGTCGGTAATACCGAGGAGAGAATGAACCGTCAGATTATAAGTTACTAAAGTACATAGTAAAGAAACACACTTTACCTAACTCTACACTAAACTAAGTTATACTTAACTATTTCCTGTCGAAATATCCTAACGTCCCTCCTTAAGAACAACTTGGGATAGGATTGAAGGATGTACAAATATGACACAATAGGAGAAGGAAGGAGGCACTAGAGCCTATCCCCCCTTAGTGACAACTTCCTGAACTCCATCCATAAATCAAAGTTTAGTAAACTTCACCTCTGTGAGAGCCTTTGTAAAGATGTCTACAACTTGATCATTTGTTGAAAAATATTGGACTTCAAGAATGAGCTTTTTGATGAAGTGCATGTGCAGTTCAATGTGTTTGCTGCGCTGATGTTGGACTGGATCTTTGCATAGTTGAATGGAACTTTGATTATCACACCAAAGTGTAGTTGGATGTTGTTGCTGAAAGCCAAACTCTGACAGGATCTAACGAAGCCACAGGGCCTCCTTACTAGCTTCTACGACGCCATGATATTTTGCTTCTGCTGAAGAAAGAGAAATGGCACTTTGTTTCCTGCAAGCCCATGTAATACGTCTTGAACCAAGAGTGAACACATAACCTGCAGTAGACTTCCGATCATCAGGGTCACCAGCCCAATCAAAATCAATGAAACCAACCAATAGAGGAGATGCTTCTACACTGTAATGAATCCCAAACTGAAATGTACCTCGAACATAACGAAGTATTCTTTTAGCTGCTTTCTAATGACTTTCATGTGGGTTTTGCATAAACCGAGCAATAAGGCCAACAACAAAGGAAAGGTCAGGACGAGTATGGGTTAGATATAAAAGTTTTCCTACAAGTTGACGGTATAGGGTAGCATCAACTTCAAGGGAAGTACAAGTGACTGTAAGGAAGAAGGGGTTGGCTTATAGTCTTCCATGTGAAAATGGCGTAGAAGATCATAGGCATACTTGAACTGGTAAAGGGAAATACCTTCCTTGGATTGCAAGACTTGAAGACCAAGAAAATAATGCAAGTGCCCTAAGTCTGTCATTTCAAACTTCTTTTTAAGGCTGGACTTCACATGGTTTATAATGTTGGGATCACTACCAGTAAGGATAAGATCAACAATATAAAGGACAAGAATGATAAGAGACTTGCCCACTTTCTTGGTGTAGACAGTATTTTCATAGTGACACCTAGAAAAGCCAGTTTCTAAAAGAAAGCTATCCATTTTGGCATACCGAGCTCGAGGGGCTTGCTTGAGACCATAAAGGGATTTCTTAAGCTGACATACAAGGCTGGAGTATGTTTGTATAAAGCTAGTAGGTTGTTCCATATATTTTTCTTCATGCAAGTCTCCATGCAAGAAGGCAGATTTAACATCCATCTGACGGACTTCCCATTTGAAAGAGGCAACAAGGGAAAGAACAAGGCAGATAGAGTTCATTTTGGCAACAGGGGAGAACGTTTCAGTATAGTCAATGCCTTCAACTTGTGAAAAACCCTTAGAAAAAAGATGATCTTTATGTTTATCAACTTTTACATCTGGGCCATACTTGGTTCTGTAAACCCATTTGCATCTAACAAGTTTTCATCCCTTTAGAAGAGGAACAAGATTCCATGTATCATTTTCCAATAATGAACGATATTATTCATTCATAGTTGCGTCCCAATCTAGATGGCCTAAAGCTTCTGCAAAGGTGTCAGGATCATAATTCGCTGAAGCTTGAGCCAGTAAAGAAGAGGCTCTATCAAACTGAGAACGTGTGCGATGCTAATCTATAGGATCACTAGCAAGAGCACCTGCTACATCCCGAGTAGCATAGACCCATTTTGGAAGCTGTGGAGTTGAAGGAGGATCCTGAGAAGGTGGGGACAATTGTCATCCTCACTGTCATCATCTGAAGAAGAAATATTTTCAGAAGTAGAAGGGATAAAGAGAGGTGTTACATCCACCGCACTAGGTTCATAGGCTGATACATTTTCAACAAACTTTACATCTCTTCTAATGATAAATTTTTTGGACTTGAGTGGAATAAGTCTATATCCTTTGACATCTTCAAAATATCCAACAAAAATACGTTTTTCACTCTTAGGTTCTAAATCTTTATGTTTCTCATCTGGAATATGAACCCATGCTTCACTTCCAAAAACATGAAAGTGACCTACATCTAGTTTAATTGAGCTCCATGCTTCTTCTGGAGTGATGTTCTTTAAAACCTTAGTAGGAGTGTGATTTACTATGTAATTTGCACAGTTAATTGCTTCTGCCCAAAAACTAAGACTAAGTCCTTTAGATTGAAGCATACAATTAGCCATTTCATTTAAGGTATGATTCTTCCTTTCAGCTACACCATTTTTTTGTGGAGTATATGGAACAATATGTTGCATTTGAATTCCATTCTTAGTGCAAAAGTTGATGAATTTGTTGTTAACATATTCTCCACCATTATCAGATCTTAGCTTAAGTTGATGTCCAGATTGTTTTTCAACAAAGGCCTTAAAGGCCAAGAACATGTTAAATACTTCACTCTTGAGTTTTAAGAAGTATACCCAAGTGCATTTGGAGAAATCA
>APFE030744696.1:40597-55619 GCA_000404065.3 Pinus taeda
CTCCCATACCATCCAAGAATCTCCTAACTCTCCCATCCAACCTCTAACATCCTTAATTCACCTGCCATATCACCAAAGGAAATTAGTTTGCATAATTGATTTTGCATGAAAAGACAAAAAGAGAAAAAAAAAATCATTCCAATCCCTCTACTTAAACATTAGTGGTGGTTGATGCTTCTTACTTCCATGCCTAGATAGTAGCATTTGGTTCATGATAATTTAGCATTATTGCAACGCATAGTTTCTTGGCAGTTAATTAGGAAATGTTGTGATTTAACATTGAATTTTCGTCTCTTTCCTTGTACTTTCTTTCTTACAATAGGTTAAGGTTCCATTTTAAACATTTCATTTTCTACAATTAGTTTAGGATTTGAATTCAGTACATTCACTCCATTACACCATGACAACAAAGGAAGGACATTGTATGCCGCACATATAGTGTCGACACCTCTTAAGTTTGTACGAACCCCGGTTGATAATTAAAGTCGGTATCCTTGGGAGTTGCAACATTCTTGTTGCAATACCAAGGCTCATCACTTTTTGGCACCATTGCTGGGGAGATGTCAAAGTATGCAATTTTTTCTTCCCTAGTTGATTCGTTTCTTTTTGCTTTTTGCAAAAACAGAACATAATTTCATTAGGCATATTTCATTTCAAAAATAGAAAAATGCAATTGCATTATAGTTTTCATTCAATCATAAAAACAAAAACAAAATTCTCCAACACCAACCCACCCCCCCCATTTGATCAGATGGTGTAGTAAGAGCCATATCGTCATTCACTTTTGTAGGTAGAAGAAGAAGATGACAAAGAATGTAGAATAAACGGATGGAGCTGATGACAATGAGGAAGATCCTCTCAAATTTCCCATTCAAGATACTGATGGTAGTGTGCACATGAAGAACATCCCTCCCTCTTTTCTTCCAAAATTTCATGGTCTAAGATCAAAAGATTCAGAAACCTTTCTCTTTGAATTTGAGATTGTTTGTAGATCTTATGGTTACTTATTAAAAACTCAAAAACTGAGATTGTTTCCGAAAACTTTGAAGGATAGAGCTCTTAAATGGTTCATGAGTTTAGGGACTAATTCAATAAGATCATGGAATGATAATCAAAATATATTTCTAGAAAAATACAAATATCGTCATCTTAAAGAAGAAATCTTTAGAATGAATCAAAGAGAAGATGGAAGTCTAGAGAATCTAATAGAGAGGTTCACGTATAATCTTAAGAGGGAAAAACTACATCATTTAGGATCTGACACACTAAAAACCCTCTTACTTAGAACAATTAGGGATGAGTGGATTGATTTCCTTAATCTCATGAGTAGAGATGATGTATATCAATGATCATTTGAGGAAATTTGTGAAACATGCAAACACGTATCAAGAGGAAAAGCAAGAGTAGGTAAATCAGTGTCAAGATTGGTAAGTCAAGCTAAACTTGGAAATTTGTTTGATGACTTCAAAACAAAAATTCTTAGCAATCTAACCAAACAAGTAGAAATGTTAAGAATACAAAACGAGCAAAAAGAAGATGTTTGTGTTGTCCATGCATAATCACATGATGTTAAATGTTTCTCCTCATTACCAAGGTTGAAGGAAGTTCACCAGGAGGACAATGGAGCAAGTCAATTGCCAATGAAGCAATGTTATGTAGCTCCAAGAGGACCATGGCAACTTATTCAGCTTGATATGATGCAAGAACCTAATTCACAATTTCAAGCTTATGCACATCCACCTCAAAGTAATTGGAACACACCTTTTCCTTGGCAACATTGGCCATCTCAACCCCAAAACCAATCTCGGCAATAAGGTTGGCAAGAAACTTATGGGAGCCATCCACAATATCCTCAATATATTCCTCAATATCCTCCATACCAAACTCCATGTTATCTTTACCATTTACCTCCACCACAACCACAACCCCATCCACATCCATCTCAAATATACACTCCCACTCAACTACCTATACCACCATTCCCAAACCCACACATTGAAGTAGCTCAACCCACTTACAATGTTGAGGTACAACACTTCCAAACATCCCCTCTTGAGATCAATGGTATTCACCATAGATCAAGAAGAGTATTACAAAAAAGAGTTCATCTTGATATCATTGAAGGACCACATCCAAAAGAAGAAGATTCAAATAAGAAGACCACAAAACCATGGGTTGCGATTGATGAAGAGCAGGCATCAAAATCAGAGATCGAGAGAACTCCCTCATGGTTACCATCAAATCCTCCATGTATTCAAGAGAACAATCAGCAGAAAAAGGAATATTTGAAGGTCATGGTAGAAGAAGACATGAAGAATGATCCAAATCAGCAAGTGGACCAGGGGCATCACAACTATATTGAAATATGGTTCTAGAAAGTCATTAAGTTGTGGCAATACCCTCTTCTTTAATTGTGCTTGATATCATCAAAGTCAAATCCTTTGATCTCTCAAATTCAGGTAAATGTCAAAACATACATCTCAATCCTACACATTAGTTTTTCTGTCATCTTGACATGCACATGGCTCCATTGGAAGTATTCTCATACTTGAAAGTGATTTTTTTTTTCAAGTAGGGTAGGCTAAAAAAAAAAAAACTCAGGTGAAAACCTCTTTTGAGGTGCCTCGGATTGGCTCATTGATTGAAACCCTCCTTTGAGGCACCTAGGCATACCTACTAGTTGAAAGCCTCATTGAAGCAACTAGTAGGCCTAGAAGAAAAAAGAGAAAAAAAATAAAGAAATCTTTGCTCCATGCATCTCTTTGATAAATGCATGTACTATCCAACATCTGCAAGCAACAAGAACAAGTTGGTACCAAAAGGAAAATTGGTCAACCCTAGTGAAAAGAAGTCAAATTTTGACTTTCTCCTCCTTCGCTCAAATGCTCCAACAAGGCCAAGGTTGTGCCAATCCATCACCCTCATCTATTTTCACCATCCACCCATCATTCTCAAGCTTCTACCATTAATTTTGCTTGTTGTCCTAAAAAACTACAAGATGCTATGTTTTACTACAAAATACAAAAATACATAAAGCATAAATTTGTTTTTGCCATAACTTGAAAACCATTCATCCATTTGCCAAGATGTTTCAAGGGGAGATTCATATGGATGATGGTAACATACTCAAGCAACTTTAGCAAATTCTAGTGCACGATTTCCAAGAAATTGGCCTCCATCATCTTCAACCATTTTTGCATTTTCTCAATATCCATGCTTCCATTTAAAAAATTGTTTCATGGGGAGATTCATATGGATGATGGTAACATGCCCAAGAAATTTCAACAAATTCCAGTGCACATTTTCCAAAAAATCTACCTCCATCATCTTCAACCATTTTTTGTTTTTCTCGAGATCCATGCATCCATTGACCAAAATTTGTCTATGGGGAGGTGCATACAGAACATCACCTACAAGATTGGCAATGAGCAGTTTTAAAGGAGATCTAGAGGTCAAAGAAGCTCCTTGAGAGCTTAATAGCAGCATCAAGATCATCAGCAAGACCATCCAACACCTGCACATCAACATGAACTCAGCAACAACATGCATGTCTCTCCAACAACCATCAAGTAAGTACAGGTATGCAATATTCTTGACCTCTTCTCTTGAGCATATTATAGTTAGAAATTTGTTGTCAATGCATGAGAGATGAGGTTTTATAAGCTAAGGATTGGTCAGTAGTCTCATCCACCTTCAGTTAGTTAATTGCAACTCACTCCTTCACTCATGCAATGTTGAAAATTCAAATTATGAAGGGTGATCATTTCAAGGAATGAGGACAAAAGTTAAAAGAAGAAATTTTGCAAAGGCCAAGGTCACCACAACACTCCAAGCCTTCCATCCACTTCATATTCACTATATATTCATCATTCATCCATCCCATTTCATTCGTGAAAAAAAAACAAAGAGAGCATCCTCTCCATTTTCATAAAATTTCCATTTGCAGGCCAACAAGAAGGACAGTCAAAGAGAAAAGGAGGATCACGAAGAGACCCCTGTCACTCACATTTTTATTTTACTACTCATTACCGTTCATTCATCCACCATTTATGTCATTTTTTCCACTCCTTCAGTTTACAAAGGGACTGTGTTTTCTACAGGATGATCATGTATGAATTACATTGACCCAGAAATCCTATAGGAGGCAGTCCTAAGGAAAATAAATGGTGGAACAAGGTAGCAAAATGTTGATAAGGGTGTGGAAGACCTTTCCAAACTGAAAAAACAATCAAGAACCATCTTGAATAAGGAGAAGAGGCAAACTAATGGTCTCAAGAAACAAGGATTTTTCTTTGCACAAATATTTTTTTTGGCTTATCCTTGCAAAGCTTACAACCAAGAGTCTTAATGCACAAGAGAGAGGCCACCAGGGCCATGGATGAGGTACAATGAGGTCACTAAGTTGCTTAGATGATGAGCAACACTTTCAGTAGGGGAGTATGATGAACCTCTAAATTAGATATAAATTAAGGCTCATACCTCTAATTTAAAACATAAATTAAGGCCTATGGCCATCCTTCAGCACATTAAACCTCTATTTTTGCATTAGATAAATTATTTTCAACTTTAATATATTCATTAGGAAGGTTTATGAATAACTGAATATTTGTGTCTAATATTATTTATTTTTTGTGGAATATTATGAGAATATTGGGCATATTATGAAGAGTTGGAGGAGGAGATGATTTAGGGACCTGTTATCTACTACTGGAGAATCAATAATAAATGATAAGTCAACAAGATATTATGGAATTATGGCACAAATTATGGAATTCCAATGATTGAGAAAATCTAGGAATGTGTTCCACTAATCAAGAGAGCAGATCCACCAATCAAGGGAACAGATCAACTAATCAAGGGATTTCAGTGGGGAAAGCTTTCTCCATCCATGCAGAATGATTCTTAATCATTCTGTATAAGTACCAAGTCGAATTTTCTCTAGGGAATGATTGAGAAAATCTAGGAATGTGTTCCCTACCATTTAATGCAAATGCCTAGTATTGGGGACTAGATCCACTAATCAAGGGGCTTTGGTGGGAAAAGCTTCCTCCATGGGGAATGATTCCTAATCATTTTGTATAACTACCAAGTCAAATTTGCCTCTAGGGATAGATTTTCATTAGTGTTATTGTGGAGAGAGCTTGTATTCTTGCAGCTCCATTGTATTTTCTTGCAGAGATGTAATTCTATTGATGAAAATAATGAAGATTGGTGTCATGTTCAACTTATAAATTTTGTTCTCCTCTATAGGTCTCTGATTTTCCTTGGGCTTGGCCATCCCAGGAACTTCAAAGCCCTTTTGTATCATTCTATTTCCTTCTTTTCATTGCTTATTCACATGCATCTCTAGTTTTCATTTCTTTCTACTTCTGCATTTAGTATTAATCATTTCTTGTTGTAGGACTGAGTTAAATGGTTAATTAAAGTTCTTTTGTAGGATCACAAGTCTTGTTTCATCCTTGGAAAAGCTTTGGAAGTTCATATTAATTATTGATCTGCTTGGATTAATCTTCTTATTCCCAAATCTTGATTGTTGGACCTTCTTTTTAGCAAGGAACAATAAATTTTTGCTATTTTTTAGAGCATGCGAACGAGCTTCAATCGACTTGATTCCACTTGCATTAGATCAAAAAAAAAAATCTATTTTAGAACAAAAATTATTCCATTGCATTTGCACTTGATTTGGTTAGGCATTTGTTAGATTTACTAGCTCACTAGTTCTCGAATTTCTAGATTTTCAATTAGTAATGTTCTTTTTGTTTTTCTTAGAATGGGTTAACAGAGGTCTTTTTGAGTGATTCCACTTGGAATAGGGACCTAAGACATCCTAGTTAATAACAAAATTTGTCGCATCCAATTTGGATTTGATTTTCTTGGTCATTAAACCCTCACCAATTTCATCATTTCACAAGGAAACTTATCCAAGCTTTTTGAGCGAATCCATCCATCTCCCGACTTTGCTTTTGAGTTCTGAGTGATCCTAGGATTTTTCCCACTCCATTCCACCCATCACACACCTTTCCTAAGCCTCCCATCACCTCCAACACCTCACATTTTTCTCTCGGATGTATCTTGTAGGTTTCCTGTAATTCCTACTGGATCATCTTGTATGTTTCTTGTACATTCTATAGGTTTTCCTAAAACGACTTGTTTTGAGGCCGAATTGATGGAAAACCTCTAGGAAGTCACCAAAATCCTCCCAAGGGTCTCCCACACTATCCAACAATCTCCTAACCGTTCCATCCAACCTTCAACATCCTTAAATTCAGTTGCCACATCACCAAAGGTAATTAGTTTGCATACTTGAATTTGTATGAAAAGACAAAGACAGATTTATTTCAGTCCCTTTACTTGAACATTAGTGATGTTTGATGCTTCTTACTTCCATGCTTAGATAGTAACATTTGGTTCATGATAATTTAGCATTATTGCAAAGCATATTTTCTTGGAAGTTAGTTAGAAAATGGTGTGTTTTAGCATTTGATTTCAATTTCTTTCCTTGTACTTTCTTTCTTGCAATAGGTTAAGGTTCCATTTCAAACATTTCATTTTCTGCAATTAGTTTACGGTTTTACTTCAGTACATGCACTCCATTACATCATGACAACAAAGGAAGGACAAATTGTATGCCACACATATAGTGCAGACACCTCTTAAGATTGTACGAATCCTGAGTTGATAATTAAAGTCAATAGCCTTGGGAGTTGCAACATTCTTGTTACAATACTGAGGCTCATCACATGAAAGCCCTTGATATCATCAACACCATCATCATCATTGAGCATGTTCATAAGCATGAAAACCTGGTCATTCAACCACGCATTCTCGCGCTCCATTCCAATCGTTTGGCTCGTTATTGTTGAAGTTAGAGAAGAAATGGTTCCCTCGTCTTGCAATCTTCTTCCAGTTGCTTGTTCAGTCCATCTATTTCACAATCCTGCCAAAACAAAAACATGGATTCGAACCCGACATATCTTAAATAAAAAAGAGTGAAAATAAAAATAGAGGTAGACGGAGGAGGGGAAACCTTTTTGGTCATTTCTTGGATGGCGGGTTTGGTAGTTTTCCTCTCTATATAATTCATCATTGATTTTGTTAACTTTTTTGTTTGAGTTCTCTAGTTTGTTAGTTGCATGCAACAAAGACAAACAAAGTCACGAGGAAGATTAATCATTTCATCTCTTAGAAGGTTGGGGAGCCAATAAATCGCTAGTTTTTGTCGATTTGGCCCACCTCCAAGCCTCTATCGACAAAAGGATTTTGAATTACAAAGGCCTCATTCAAATTTTCTTGGTTGGAGGTGGTTCAAGTCCTACATAGGGAAAAAACATGGACTGAACGAATTGACATTGGTGGAGCTCTTTGAGGGAGAAGCTGAGGTTGTGCAACATCGCCTGTTGTGGAAGATGGTGGAGGTTAGTGGAGCCTTCGAACTTGAACTTGATGTAGGCCGTCCTTCCAGCAAGAGAAGAAGACAACCAGGAACCCTTGCCAAAGAAGAAGAAGAAGAAGAAGAATAAGGATTGAGATACCAAAGCAATAAGAAATAGCCGCATGTCAAATGTTAGTTGGACAAAGGCGAACGAAAATGCAACTGTGTGATTGGTTGGGGTGAATGGTGTCTGCCACCCCAACCCAGCAGATAAATTCCTATCAGTGTAATTATAACAGAAAGACACTGACATGTTCCTTACCCAGATGATTGGTAGTAGATAACTCGAGTTTAAGACACCAACATATATTTGAAAAATCAATGAAACTAATTTAAAGTTGGAAAGACAATTTGATATGTTTCTTGAGTGGAATAGTTGTGTTTATTTTGACGTAAGGTTTTTAAAATTTTAATTAATAAATATTAGATGGATAGTAGGAATTAATCTCCACAAAATACATTTGGAATATTTTATTAATAGTTGGGGATAGAGGGTTGTGATTTATGTCAAAAGTAGCTAATTTTTTTATTTTATTTTTTACTTTTCAGTTTAATTTAAAAAAATATCATGTCCACATATGTGAAGTAAGGTTTCCATTAAATTTTAATTTATAGCATTAAACTCTTCTTGGTTATTGTTGCTTTAACCTACTTTTATTTTGACATGTTTTTAAAATGTATATAAGTTTAGCGCATGAATTCATTTTTTTATAATTAGTAATAATAATAATTGCCATCCTAATAGGGTATGTATGACAAGCTAGTCTTGTCTTGCCATAACACTTAAGAGACAAGGCACTAATGCACGTTATAATAGAAAAGTAGTTATTCAAAAATACATTTAAAAATAATAAAAATAATATTTCAATTAGAAAATTTAAAAATAGTAATAACCAAAAAAAATCAATGCCCACCAAAAATATAAGGGAGATATTGTCAAGTAAAGTTAATTTAATAATAATAAAATAATACTTACATTAACAAATTGAAAAATAGTAATAACAAACAAAATTCAATGTTGGCCATAAATAAAATAATTCAATTTGCACCTTAATTTTACATCAACTTTAGTACAAAAAAATTAATTTACTTTTTAGTATGAAGTAGATATATAATTCCTTAGCTACTTAATATGGAGTTGAAGAGATACATGTAAAAATAATACTATTATCCCTGCTGTAGGCAGAGGATATTGCATTGAGTTTTGGTCAAACTCATATTACTTTGGGGTTGACTTAATTTTTTTTATCAAGTTTCCATAGTTTAACTTTGTATATTGAATTTTTTTTATTTTTTAGCATTATTTTAATTTATTATTTTTTTTAAATTAATTGGCTATGAAAATTATTGCTCAATGCTTGGATTAATAAACCAAAAATACAAATATCCATAGTTTTTTTCATCCAATCACATAGTTCCACATATCATGTCCTTTTTTGGTGAGTCATAACTTGGTCGTGATTTATATGCGATATTCACGCTCGCCATAATTTGATTTGGTACTATATAATTTGATTTGGTACTATTGAGAAGAAATAATAAACCAGTCATATGGGTTTATGAGTCAACCCACATACTAAATATTTATAATTGGATGACATACCAAAAAAAAGAAAAAGAAAGAAAGAAAGAAGATCAATGCACGGTTTTGCAATTTACTCTTATTTTAAATTTTGACAACGACAAAACAATCTAAGCACAGGATTATGAAATGCAAAGCGTAACATCAATGCCAGATATATGGCATTGTATTTTAAATTGGAAAATTTTCAATAAAAGATGAAATATCATTAAGAAATATTTTGACTCTTCAAGTTTCTGTATTAAAAATACCTAAGCTTGTCCTACATATGGTAACTTTCAAATTTAATGGATATTAAGTTCTGATTTTAATGGTAATTATATAAAAAAATATTTCAATATTTTTTATTCTTTAATTTCTATTAATTTTTCAAAACAAATATTGGGATCATGCCTCGAATTTCGATATCTTTTTGTTTGTTACTTTCTTATTTTTCTAGAATTATGAATTATACTTAATTTTGATTTTGATAAGTGATATTTAAATAATTAAATTTATAATTAATTATTTGATGTATTTTTTACATTTCTAAATGTTTATAAAATCAAATACATTTAGAAAAATAATAATTATAAATGTGTATTTGTTTTTTAATCATTTAAGCTTAACTTTTATTTATCTTTTATTTTCTGTTTAGTAGGACTAATTAAACAATTCTTTGTTTTAACACACACATATCACTTTAAAATATTTTTAATTATATTAAAACAATATACTTTCTTATTTTAAAAAAAAAAAAATCATATATTTAGTTGTTAATAAGTAATGAAAATAGTTATTTGTAAACTTTAGCTAATATAGTTATTGTCATTATTTAGGTAAAATCTAGTTATTTGAAATAACTTACTAATGATTTACAGGTTTCTTTTCATTTGAGGAAGATGAATTCTTAGGCAATTAAAAAGTAATTTTAGGACATACTTCAAGATCAAAGGCCTAATAATATTTTCAACAGAACTAATATCTCTTTTGATTATCGCTCAGATTATTTTTAATGAAATTATGTATTTTCTAGGCCCAACGAACTCTCCTACTTGGGAGAATAGAATCCAAGTGAAATGAGAATTAAACTCATTAGCTACCACCCAAATTATTATATTTAAGCCAATTTCAAATATATAACTTATTTGTCTTACATTCTTGTCTTGATTAAATTTTCATTTAAAAATTGTCAAATATATTATCATATCTGATCATCATAATTTTAGATAAATATAATTTTTCAACTCTTTAGTTCACACTTATTCTAAAGTTAATGAATGTTATGATAGATTTCATGGCTAATGGGCAGATATATACTACAAATTAATAATAAAAAAACATATTTAACAATGACATAAATTTTAATTTAGCTATATTTAAACTTAAACTATTTTAATTTAGTTATATTTAAACTAAACGACAGGGACTAGCTACTATGTAGCACTTGTTGATATTACGTGATGTGTAATTCGTTCTATGTTCAATTAGCTTATAATATTTAAAACAAAAATATATTATTAACAAAAAAATATTTTAGTGGTGTTATAATTAAAATATTTCAATGCCCATATTAAATAACATAATTTATATCCACTTTATATAGAAAAAATAAAATAGTTATTATATACATACATATAGACAAACACACATATAAAGAATGTCAATCATAAATAGAATATTACGATGTCAACCATGTATATATTATATAAAACAAGTGAAAATAAAAAATTCTTTATAGTTAAAACATTTTATTATTGTGTTGCTCAAAACCAACATAAATTCTTTTTAACCCTAGATTTGCCAAGAGTCAAGAAAAATCAAATCTTAAACTTTTGTTCAAGTTTTGCACTCAAAAGGAGGTTTGCATAGAGATTTGATCCCTTGAGACGTAAATGTGGAGTTGAGATGGATTTATGCTTATTTAAAATAAAATAAATTTTTTTGGTAATAAAATTAGTATACTAAAGTGCCTTTTATAGATTGATGCCTATTAATATTTGCTGACAAATTTTTGATTTATATGACTCAACTTAAAAAATAATAATAATAATGATTTGAAAAATTAAAAAGTCAATAAGTCAATAAAAATAACCTGACCAATATAGAAATAGCAAGAAGGAGAAGGAAATTAAGTAACCTTTGGGAGAGTAATATATATTTAAGTATTGAAAACAAATACAAACCATGTAGATATATATTTAAGTGAATGAAAACAAATACAAACCACATAGAAACAAGAAAGGGGGAGAAGAAGACCACCATAGCAGACTAAGAACCAAATTGAACACATAACAAAATGAGATGCAAGAGTGGAGGTGTATTAGAGTTTGAGACGCACCAACCACGTAGAGTTGTATGGTCTAGATTGTCACCATTGTGCCTATGTCCCTCTCCCTCCCTTGCTGATTCTTTTCATATTATTCTTCCCTTTCCTGTTCCTATTTCAACCAAGAAGGGGAATCTATCTATGAATGAACATTCTCCAGACTCTATATTGATAACATATTACTCGGATCAACACTTTCCATATAAAATTGATAATTACCCATGATATGTGGATAAGATAATTATATCTAGGAGAGTATCTATTGAAACAATAAATCATGTAATAAGGCAGGTACAGGTTCAGTTGATGTAGCAACAGAAAGATTAAGATCAGTAAGATAGACTGCTCCAAAGCCTTCATCTTGATCAGGCATATGTCTAACTATAACTTTGTGTTGCTTAGCTTCTCTTCAATGCACTATGGTTGGGATCATGAACCGTATACCCCTAATACGCCTTGTTCATCCATAATGGGCATATAGGCTTACAATGTTGGAATTGGTGGTAGCTTAACAACTTTTGTAGAGTGTAGGGTAAAATGTAGTGTTAGATATTTTAAATTGATCAGTGATTAATATTTAGTTATTTTAAGTATTTTTAAATTTAATAAGTTATCAAAATGTTTTGTTGAGAATAACGTCACAAAAATAGTAACTTCGCATTCAAATATAATTACATTAATTAAAAAAGTACACAAATTAAATTAATAAGAGATTGGGATGCTCAGCCTCATGGGTTATCTCAATTGGATGAGTTCCCATTATTAAAGCACACTGCTAATTGGATGTTACAGGGTCATGTTGACAAGCCTGAATGTTCCACCAATGATAGAGGATCTCCTTAGTGTAAAGTCCTGACTAGACCTACACAGTTTGGAATAGGAGTCCCATCTGGTATATTGGCCCGACTGCCATCTCGTTTGATTTATGATATGTTTTAGCACAAATCAACAACACATGAGAACACCAATATAACTTTTGATAAATATAAGTAACAATAGCCTTGTGAAATAATTTCAAATATTGTGCATAAAATACTGCTACAAACAAAATAAGTGATATGAACTTTTATAAGAAGAATGCTAGCATTACTCTAATAAATATACATGTGTAAAGGAAATATGCATTCATTGATTGGAAAATAGTTTACAACTAACAACAATCTTTAATGCATAAATGGTATACAATTTCAAATAAGATGTGTGTTAGGGATAACAAAATAATCTGTTTTCCTTAACCCATATGAATGTAAACGCATACCATCAATCATTACAAGAAGAGTCTCACAACACTTTATGATATATGTATGAAATAATTGTTTGGCTCAGAGAGCTTCTAAATATTAATTAGAAGTGTTGAAATGCAAAATTACAAGAAGCACCCACTCTATCCAATAGTGGAGCGTTAAAGCTACTACTTTCATTATCAAAAGAATAACAAGCTCTCTACAATATGCTTGCAATAGAAACCAAAGCTAAAATTCCTTTTTCTCTAGCCATGAGGGTGTATTAATAAGAAGTGAGGTAACATTTCACCTCCCTCTATGACTCTTGGACTTCCCTCATGACTCTTCAACTTCTATGTGACCTTTTGACTTCTACATATGTTTTCATTTTGTTTTCACATTTCTAACTGTAAAAATTATTATTTACAAAATTATAACCAATATTATGAGAAACAAAATACATTCATGTGAGAATTTGTGTAATGGGAAGCTTTGGAACTTCGATATAAAGCTCTTTAGTGACATTCTCGTACCATGCTTTATACTCAGCACCTACATCCTTCATCTTTTGTGCCAAATCTTGGTCATATCTTATCCTACATTCTAAAGCATCTAGTAGTATTGTCTTTGAATCCACTTGCAACTTGTTCCAAAGCATTGTCAATTTAGTATGCAATTTGGTGGGCTCTGCAACATATTGAATAATGGATTCTTTTGTCACTTCTAAGTCTTCTAAAACAACAACATGCTTTATGATATCCACTGCTTCTCACATTTCTCACTTAATTTCTTCTTTTGACCTTACTTTTCCTGGTGTACCAATAAAAGGTGTCTTGTATATTTTGGCCTAGGCCTCTAATCCACTATGTAGCTTAAGATAGGTTGATATAGTATTAACCATGTTGTTACTTAATTGTTCATGTGATTGCACAAGCATTTTCACTTCCACTCTATCTAGTTCAAATTCTATCCTTCCCTTCTTAGGAAACTCCATAAGTGCGTTGGGGTACTTTGTGCTCCATCCTTGAAAAAAATCTACGTCTAAGATAACCAGTCTTAATAACTTTCCCCTTTCTTGCAACTGATTTTACATCTCAATTAGAGGAGCTAATACCTTATGTAGTATTATCATCTCATCATAAACCTATTTCATAACTTCATCCAATTCTTTTAGCTCTTCAAGAATTTCTCATTGCAAAATTTTCGTGCTAGAACTTGTAGTGGACACACTTTGATTCTCTCTGAGGAGTTGTTCATTCTACTATTGTGCATTGGCCAACTCTTTCTTCAACATTTCAACTTCTTGAGATAGATAATCAATGTTATTCTCGGTTTTTGCTTCAAATGATGTGCCTATTAAATTTATTGCCTTAGGGTTGCTTCTTCTGTTTGCAACAATCTCCCTTTCTAAATTGATCAAGATAAGTTGATCCGACTCATTAGGATAATATTTTTCCTCTCTTGGTTGATCTTAAGCATGAACTAGTCAAAAGTGAGGTTTGAGATGTTTAAGGTCAATTCTTCTCTTTGCACCATGATACCCATCTCATTAAGTGGGAGATGTCCTCCTGTAGACACAATTGATTCAATTTACACATTCGTTAATTTGACTTCTTCCACCTGTTGGTTAGCTAATTATTTGACAAATAAATATTATTCTAATTTATTTACCATTGCCTCTTCTTCTCTTTTCTTTCTCCCCTCCTCTTCAAGCTGCTTTCTTTTCTATTCTTCCTCTTCTTCAAGTTGCTTCTTTAGAGATTCCTCTTCCTTTCTCTTCTTTTCTACTTCTTTCTTCCTTTTCAATGTCTCTTGCTTTTTTTTCCCACTCCTCTTTCTTCTTTTCTCCATCCTCTTATCATTTTTTTGTGCATCTTGTTTCTTTATTCTTCCTCTCCCCTTCCGCTAACTTCTTTACATCTCTTGTAGGTGTTATTCTTGGACATGACCATTACGTAGCCTCACCAATGTCGAACTTACAAAAAAAGGAAAAAAATACTTGTGTGAAGTGCTTTGGCATTGAATATGGCCCACATTGATGTTTTTATGTTATTGTACCCATGATGTTGATTTTAGTTGATTGCTTAAGTATGTGCTAAATGGTTCTTCTAGGTGCAACTAGAT
This sequence comes from Pinus taeda, assembly GCA_000404065.3. Taxonomy (NCBI): domain Eukaryota; kingdom Viridiplantae; phylum Streptophyta; class Pinopsida; order Pinales; family Pinaceae; genus Pinus; species Pinus taeda. Next base: position 55,267 of record APFE030744696.1, read on the forward strand.
CCCTTGAGGGATAATATGATGCTTCTCTAGCACTTCAAAGATGATGTCCAACCACATATAATGGTGACACAAAATACTTTGGAAGAGAACATTGAGAACTTTTTGAGCGATACTGAACTTGAGGATGACTTGGCATAATTGATGATACTATCCCTTAGCCTTAGAACCTTGGATGTTGATGATATAGCTTTAAGATCATACATACCTATAAGATTGTAGGACACCCCCAAGCTACAATTGTACCTTCTTAATTGATCCGAATTTAAACAGGAACACAATAGATTACAGAGATAACCATAAATACAGAGATGCGATAACCATAAATAAAGAGATGCAGCGGAAATAATACTTCA
>APFE030744696.1:78750-105981 GCA_000404065.3 Pinus taeda
AAAACGGCTCCGGAAGTTTAGGACCCGAAAAACTGCTAAAAATAGTAAGTTGTGCTACAATTAAGGAAACTGAAATTGCTGAGAGAAACAATGATGGGGGTCCAGATGGACTTGGCAGGTGGCCACCAATATCCACCTAGATCATTAATGGATGTTGTTCTCTTAATATGATTGATGATGATGATCATTTAGGACTCTTTGGAGGGGATTGTGGACATTATTCTATGATGTTGTCATGTTACAGCTTAAGACATCACTAATAGGTTACATTCAATGATAATGCAATCCCTTTGGAGGGTGATGATGGGTTTTAGGAGGGTTATTTTTATGATAAGGCACATATCACTTGTGGATAATGCATGCATTTTGAGTCATCTTTTGCAAATTTTCATGCAAACAACATAATCCCTTGGAGGGGATATTTCTTACACGTGTAGGCTAATTGAGGCTTATTTTCATGTTATTTCATTTTTGCTATCTTTGGGGGTCATTGGATGACCTATCAACCTTCTAACATGGATAACTTGTATTTAAGGATTTTAAAGAAAATTAGAGATAAATTGACTTGGTTTCCCTATTATATATATATATATATAATATATATTATAATATATATATATATATATATAATATATATATATAACTTTTCTTGATTAGTGATTCTTATATATCTTGTATGTTATGGGGACCTAGTTGAGAAACTCCTCTAGGATGGATTGTGATGCAATTTTATCTCTTTTCATGGATGCCTATGGTGAATATTGGATGTTGCATTATGAAGTGACTTAGTTTATTTTCTTTATCTTGGTATTATGTTACCGATCTTGCTTTAAGACAGGGCATCTAGCCAAAAATTGCCCAAAAGCCTCCCAGAAAAATTCTACTAGAAACAACCACCACAAATCTACATGGTGGGAAGGAGCACAAAAAGAACACTACACTGTCATTAAAGAAGAATACTCTAGAGAAAACTCTGAATCACAAGAAATCGGGCAGGAAAGAGACAACTCTCAAGACAGGTAGGGAGAAAGCCCCGCCCAACAAATCAACAGTTATGAGGATTCGATCGCACAAAATAAATCTTCATTTAACAACAAAGCAGATATCCTAGACCAAACTTCTTCTCCGACTATCTTCAAAAGGACGAACACACTAGATCACGAAGCTAAGACACCAATGTCCCAAGAACCAGAAGAGATGAAGGGGATGCAAGATAAAGGAAGTTGGAAGACTGTAGAGAAAAAAAAGAAAGCTACAGCACCAATCTCGCCAAGAAAGACAGGGAGCCAGATAATTAAAAACTAAGAAAATTATAGGTCTGATAGACCAATTTGGTCTCAGTGGATGTTAACCGCCATCATCATCACGAAATTAATGTTCTTATGCTAAGTCAATTTATTTGGTATTTGTTTCATTATTCCTTGTTGAGCTAACCCATTCCCCCGAGCATCTAAGGAATATATATAGGTTTTTCTTTCCCTTTATCACTTGGAAAATTTAAAACTTAAATCACAAACCCTAGGGCAAGTTAGTTTATTTGCACTAGTTTGTTTGGATTTAGTATCATTCCAAAGAAACCCTAGAATTGTTTGTATCCTAGGCTCCATATGCCCTAGAATGGGAAGGAACTAATATATCTCTCTTGTAGCATTCTTTTAAAATATAAAAAACGTTTTTCTTCTTATTTCATGGTAAATTAGGGTTAAATTACAATAAAATCTTATTTTCAACATGACTTGTTACGTATGCCCTAAGGTTAGACATATTGTAAAAATGCATTAGAGAAGTGAAATTGAAGTCTTTCATGCATTTTCATCCATTTTCTAAGGTTGTTGTCAAAGATTTATTTGTTATTTTATACCTTAATAATCATCAAATTTTGTTGTGACTTTGTGCTTAGTTTACTTTATAATTTACCTTTATTTATCATGGTCTATTCACTAAATTTTCATGTCTAAATTTGTTGATGTTACTAATTGTTATTTTTTGTGATTTGGTTGTTGAAGACCCTAGTTTATAATAACCTTAAGCATTTCTTGATTTGATGTGAATGGAAAACCTATTTGAGACTCTTTAGGCTAATCCTAGCCTTTAGATTGACCCATAATTGTTGGCATTGTAGTGTTGCTATTGATGTCAACAGGTGTATGAGTCCTATGCCTTATATGATGTCAACAGGTGTATGGTTATGAAGCTAAAATGCAAATACTATTTTGGCATCTTGTATAGAGCCTACACTTAAAGTTGAGCTACAAATGGAGTTGAAGAAGGCACTCACATGAGGTGACACATGTACAGGGAAAATTTTAAGAACCACCCTAAATTTATATGTATAATAAATGGGTGAATCCCCATGATACATAGGAAAAATGGGAGGCGATTTTATCAATAATATAATATGTATATATAATTTTTTTGGCGAATCTCTCACCCTATTATATTATCATGTAAAGTCATGGCGAACCTTTCACTGAATTATAAAATCGTGTAAGCTCTTGGCAAATCTTTCACTGAATAATAAAACATTGTGAAGTCTTGGTGAATGTTTTGTTAAAGTATGAAACCATATATGATAGTAGGAAAACATATTCATTAAACTGTAATATACTAACATACATGTTTGGAAAAAAGAAACATAATTTTCTCTTCCTACAAACAATGTTACAAATTCCAGTGGTCGTGTTTGTCAAGGTTCTTACTATACACTCTTTCATATCCTTCTATTAGTTTTGATAATATTCCACAACAAAGTTCTTGTAGGTGTTGATCTTGACCACTAGTTCTGTCAAGGTAGGACATATTAATCTTTTCTGTACCACTTTTGTCAAGCTATCAAATTTCTTTCTTATTCCATAGACTCCAACTACGAGAAATAAAAAATAAATAAATAAATCAAGTTTGTTTACCCCAACACGCCAACAAGCAGCAAGCCCCATCTATATAATATAAGAAAGTAGTAGGTATCCCAAAGGCAAGGGGATCTAATGGAAAGAAGTGACTGTAGTCACAAGCCTTCCAATCAATATATAAATATATAAATGTAGATTTATTATCATTTTAATTGGAAATATTCAATTAAATAATAAAATTTAATTACGTCTCTCCCAATCTAAATTGCTTATTAGCATAATTCACTACCTTCATACGTCTTGCATTTTTTAACAACATTGTAACATGTGGATTAATTTCCTTTTTGATGCACTATCTCCACCTTTTAGGACAATATCGTGCAGTGGCCCAACCCCTACATATCATTACGACAAACTAAGAATAACATAGAAGATGAAAGGTTATACAAACCAACATATTTTTCAAACAACTAATCTAACATTAGTGCCTTAACTTTCTCACGAAGATATCATATTGAGAACATTTGAAAAATGGTGGGAAATCTAGGCAACGAATATCTCTCTTTTGAGGGTGATGCAAAAAGAGCGATAAGATTTCACTGTTTTGAATTTTTTTTTGTTAAATCAGAAAAACCAATATTAATGGAGATATTGGTATTTTTTACTAATGTGAAGTGACTAAATGTAGCTTTAACCATTTTTTTTTTTGCTCAATCAAGAATCAGATCTTCTATTCAAATCAAGCAACAAAGAGGATACATAATATACAGGATGTTAAGGATTTGACATACACCCTAAGTTAGGGAATTGAGCCACATGCTCAAGAACGCGGTTAAGGGCCCACAAAACCTTACAACCAACAAAGCCAAAGAGCAGACCCAAAAGAGACAAAGAGACCCTCGAGTCGGCCCTATGGTGGAAAACATGCACGACAAACCAGAGCCATCGATCTGCCTCCGCAATATCTAATGGCTGAGAGGGATATCGAGCAGACTAAAAGCACTAAGATTACCCGCACGATGAGGGCGGTAATTACAATCAACCTGGAGACACATGTTACATGGTCAGTGGCATCAAAGGCTTATCCGAAAACACGCCTATGGTAATGTCGATGCCCAAAAACCAGGGAAACTATAGCAAAACCATCGCGGTCCCACCAAGAACAAGCCCGACAAACCTCAGCCCTAGATCTACGGGCACCAAATCCGACGGTTGTGAAGGATATCGAGCTTAAGAGAAGAGCAGGAGATACCCGCCCAATGACGGTGATATTCTCTTTCTTCTTGGCACCACATGTAACTTCGTTTGTGGCATCAGAGACTTTTCAGTAAAACCACATCTGGTACAATCAGGCCTCCGATAACCCTAGTAACTACTGCAAAACCACCTATTTCTGAAGTGAAGCTTTGGAACCGCTTTTTGGTTTTGCGCTCTTTCTCCTTTTCCTTCCATTCCTCTACAAGATCGAAAACTTGGGCTACCTGTTAGTTAATCCCTTGACTTCCGTCAACTTAGATTTCTATTGGTTGTTTCCCCTTGGAGTGATGATAATGATCCCTGTCTTTGGGCGCCAGTGTTGCAGTCCTCGCACAGTTGTCCATTTTGAGCAAACTCCCACAAGCAACACTTGTTTTCTCTTGTGCAAATCACCCCTTTATTAGCTAGCATGTCTGCCAATTCGTTGGCATCTCTGCGCACGTGAACAAAGCTCAGAGTTCTAAGTGTTCTGAGATGAGATTGAACTCGATGAAATACTTGTGAAAGTCACCAGTGATTTGAAACTTTGTCTGGTGCTGTGCCAGTACTTATCCTTTTAACCGAATTAATCATTAATTCCGAGTCTGCCTCTATGATTGTATTGTGTAAATTTCAGTCCATCAGGATTTCTAGGCCTTGCTCAATGGCCATGAGTTCTACCATATTATTGGTGGCCCTCCCCAAATGACTGTGAAAACTGACTTTGATATTGCCCTCTGCATCTCTTATGACTCCCTCGTAACCCGCGTCCCCTAGGTTCCCTTTTGAGGCTCCATCTATGTTGAGTTTCAGGAAGCCATGGGGAGGGGGTTGCCAGAAATCCTTGCCATCTGATCTGTGCCTTGCTTTCTTTTTAGTGCCTGAAGGGCCATAAGACTGAAGTCCCAACTATTCAAGGATGTGAGTGTCCCTTTTACCAGGGGGTTTCTTAGGAGGTTGCTTCATAAAAACATTAAATGTTTCTTTGAGCTATTTTAGGATCTGAGCCATGATGCCTTGAATTGAACCAGATTTATCTTTAAAGATCCTGTTATTACGTTCTTTCCACACATCCTAGATCAAAAAAACTGGAACCAGTGTCCAGGCTACATTGACTATCTCATTATTCGAGAAGTCTTTTCTCCAATTCTTTAAAGTTACAGTAATGTCATCATCCCTCCTGACTGTATGGTTGAAGATGGAGGCTACCCAATTCCATATGGAGGAGGTGAACGCACAAAGGTTGAGAATGTGATCCATGGTCTCTTCCTACAAACCACATAAATGGAATTTAGAAGGACTTGCAAAACCTCTTTTTCTAAGATTTTCCCAGATCAGAATCTTTTTATGTTGAACTAGCCACATGAACAATTTGATCTTCATCCAGTGAGGGTTGCTCCAAAGGTTTTTCCAAGTCTTGTCAGGATTTGGATGGTCAAATCCGGTGATTATTCTTTTGGCTTCTTTGAGGTTGAAGTTGCCCTCATTTTTTCTACCCCGCCTTAGTAAATCATTCGAGATTGAAGTTAAAATTTGCCTCTTTTCTAGAATCTCTTCAAGAACTTTAGCTTGAGCTTTCAAAGGGGTCTCTGGACTGTATTTTGGTACCTTCCAAATTCTCCATTTCCCTTCCTCTCTTGACTGATCCCAAAAATCCCTTACCCTTTTTAGTCCTTTGTTGAGGGTGTCATTTTTGATGATGTCTAGACCTTCTTTGCAGAGATTTTGTTCTTGCTGCCAGTTGTCCTCCCAGAACTAGGCAAGATTCCCATTTCTTATCTCCTAGAAACTATGATTCTAAACTAAGGCTCTATTCTCCCAAGCCTTGTTCCAAATATGAGAACCTCTAATGTGCCCTGACATCTGAATGTGGTCCTTTTCCTGTCAATCCATTGCATACTTTTGTTTCCATAGCTTGGTCCATGGATTGTTGGTTTCCTTTAGCCATCTCCACCAAAATTTTGCCCCCAAGACTTTACTTAGGGTGTCTGGGTCATGGAGACCTAAACCACCATGGATTTTGGGTTTGCAAAGCTTCTCCCATGCTACCAGAGCCCATTTCTTTTTCTCTTCCCCTTTGCCCCAAAGGAAGTTTCTTTGAATATTCCTGATCTGCTGTAAAACTCCTTTTGGGGCAGGAAGGGCTGAGAACATGAAAACTGGAATGGTTTGTAGAACAACGTTTGTAAGAATGTCTTTCTGCTAAATTCAAAGATCTTCTAGTCCAATTATTGACTTTTTCCTTCAGTTTATTTGTAACTAACTCCCATACTTCCTTATTCAGAGGTTTGTCAGTAAAAGGCATTCCCAAATATTTAGAGGGAAGAATCTCTCTTTGAAATCCAAGAATTCTGGAGAGATGTCTTTGGATGGAAATATCCATATTGAAAAAGAAAACTTTTGATTTTGTGAGGGTTACCTCCGTGCTAGCAGCCATTGCAAAATCATGCAGGATTTGTTTGAAGGCTTTGGCTTCCTTGATGGTAGGTGTGCTCTGCAGCATAGTATCGTCCACAAATTGTTGATGAGTCAATGAGTCCCAATTCTGAGTGAGTTTTAGCCCCTTGATTCTTCCTTCCTCTTTGGCTGAGTTGATCATTCTGCCCAATCCTTCCATCATGAGAATGAAGAGGAAAGGGGAAAGAGGATCGCCTTGCCTAAGGCCCCTTGAAGGCCTGAAGGTTCTTGATGGAGACCCATTGAGAAGGATAGAGTAACTTGCTATGGTAACCAAGGCCATGACTCACTTTATCCAGTCGTAGTCAAAGCCATAAGCTTTTAGGATTTCCTTTATGTAAGGCCAACTTAGCTTGTCATAAGATTTTGCTATGTCCAGCTGTATTATCATCCCTACTTGCTTATTGGTCTTGAGGGAATGCACCACTTTGTGAGCTTGGATGATATTGTTGATAATTTTTCTGCCTTCCACATATCCGGTTTGCTCCTCTGACACGAGCAATGGAAGTAGAGGTTTGAGTCTGTTAGCAATGACTTTGGAAATGATTTTGTACACCACATTGCATAAAGCTATGGGTCTAAATCTATCTAGTGTCATGGCTTTTTCCTATTTAGGGATTAATGCTATGAAAGATTCATTAATCGCTCTAAGAACTGTTCTAGATTTTCTCGAGTCCTCCACCACATCTAGAATGTCACATTTGACTATTTCCCAACATGTTTTGAAGAAGTCTACATTGAATCCATCCAGGCATGGAGCTTTCCCATTGTGCATCTCTTTGATTACTTCATTGACCTCTTCCTCTGTTACTAACCTGTTGAGATTATAGTTATCCTCCTTGGTCACCAATTTTGTAATGTTCTTTGTGAAGCTCTTAATGAATTGAGATATGTCTCCGATGGTTTCCTCTGCTATGCTTTGAAAATGTTGTACTAGAGCAGAATCCATTTCCTTGTGAATGTTTAACTCTTTCCCTTGCAGATCTAAGAGTTTTGTGATCCTGTTATGAGCCCTATGTTTCATGGTGGACTTGTGAAAGAATCTAGTATTTCTCTCCCCTTCCTTAATCCATTTTACTCTAGATTTTTGTCTCCAAAAGATTTCCTCTTGCTGACATTTATTGTCCCATTCTTTCTTCAGAGAGACTACCTGTATTTTCCTTTCCTTTATGTATCCTTCCGTGATGAGAATTTGATTAGTTTCTTGTAATTTTCTTTCTACTTCTCTTTTGGCTTCAAAAATGTTGTCAAACTCATTTCTCTTCCATTCTTTAAGCCTTTGTTTGATATATTTGAGTCTCTGATGCAGGAGGAACATTTTGGTGCCCTGGGTGGGCATGTCTTCCACCCACCAATTTCTAATATTAGTGATGAAGGAAGGATCCAAGCTGACATAGTGTGACCGGAAAGAAGGAGATCCTTCAAGATTATGAATATATCTAATTTCGAGGCAACTTGAGCAGTTCCCCCTCTCCTGTTATTCCATGTGAAGGTGCCATTTATTGTTTCCATACTCACAAGTCTCATGTTGTCTAAGAAATTATGGAATGCAAGTGAGTCTAATCCTAACATTCTGCTTCCCCCTTTTTTCTCAGAGAGGGAACCGATCATGTTGAAGTCCCCTCCCATAATCCAGGGGATAATAGAGTGTCTCTCTCTTAGCTCCTCCAGAGAGGTGAGGAGCTTTAGTTTGTCTTCTAGCAGTTGAGGACCATAGACATTTGTGATCAAATAACACTCTTTGTCCCCCAAAGGTTGTATTACCACTGAAAGGTGATTTCTGGATGCTTCTGCATCTATGATCTCAAATTTCTGAGGATTCCATAGGGTAAGAATTTCCCCCACTGTGTTGTTTGTTTTGACCTCAAGGAACTCAAATTTGTTGAGCCATTTGCTGTGAAGTTCTTTGATCTTGTCTACTGAGCATTTTGTTTCCTGTATAAACACCATGTCTAGTTTTTCTTCTTTTAATCTGTTACTAAGATTTCTTTTCTTTTCTTACTACCTAGCCCCCTAATGTTCTAGGTTGTGAGCTTCATGATGATGTGTTTGTGAAAGAGTAACTGGTAAGATCTTTCATCTTACCTGAATTAATCAGGAGTTTCCCACATTCTGACAGGAGATCATTCTGTCTCCTTCTTCCTCTTTTCTTGCATGGGTTTTTTGTGGAGTATCCTGATGTAATCTCCATTTGTTTGACCCCTTTATTCTCCTGGCTGTCATGGTTCCTTTTGACTCCTACAACCTTTGCTTGGGACCTTCAGAGGAATAGCTGTTGCACTTTATCAAACTCCTCTTACGGCAGAGAGTCAATCCCTTTGTTGGTTCCCTGCTCTAGAAATTGTTCTAGTTTAAGGTTTTCCCTATCAGGAATCTCCTGTAGGTCTTGTTCCTCCATTCTTCCTTCACTTGGGGTCATCTCCTAGTCTCTTCCAAGTCCTATAGTGCTTAGTGGATCCTTCTTTAGTTCATTATCTACCTGTGTGATGTCCATGTTGTCCTCTTTTTCTTTCTCTGTTGGAATATTCTCCAGGTCTTTACTCTTTCCATTTTCTTCCCCCTCTTCTTCTAAAATCTCAAAACTGTTGTGACTTGGTAGCTTGTTCTCACTAGGTTTCTTTTGGTGATTTCCCCCCCTCCTTTCTCCCTGCCTGCCACTTTCGTGTATCCTTCAGGGTCTTTCCTGATGTTGCTTTTCAGGCTGTCCTCTCTTTTGTTGAGTGGGCATTCTCTGAAGAGGTGCCCATGTTCATGACATTTGCAGCATCTGAATGGGATGTGTTCATAGTCGACTGCCTGAACCCATTCCTCCTCATATACTTCTAAGATGACTTCATCTGGGAGTGCTCCCGATTAGTCCATTTCTACACATATGCGGGCGAAGGAGGTATTTTTACTTCGCAGAGTTGCCTATGATATCTTTATAAAATTTCCTAATTTATTACCTATAGCTTTAAGGATTCCGACAGCCAGTAATCTAAAGGTAAGGAATATAATCTAATCCATATCGGGGCCGATGTGAACGTTTCTCACTCCGGAACAAAGTTCATCATCCAAGGTCACATGTAGAGGCCTACAACCACATAGAAGTATGGTCCTCCTTCGAAAATTTTGTCTTTATCCTCCAGGTTCGTGAATACTACAGTAAAAAAAACCCTTAGGCCCAAGATGTGTATTTATCTCTCCTTTTGGTTTCCAGTGTTTTTTATCCAAGTGTATAGTGCTTTCTCCATGGGACAAATACCCATAAAATTGCATATGACCGCATAGGTCGCCCTGTGATCTCTGTGCACCTGCTGAGTAGGATCATTCAAGACCACCCGTGGTTTAATATTAGACTTGGGCTTGCAGGGTCCTGTTGTAGCTCTACCCTCCGTCCTCTGATCACTGTCTCCAGCTTTCATATCCTTTTGAACCTCCTCGTGGGTCCCTTCCTTTTCTTGGGGTTTGCAGCCTTCTGTCTTTTGGGTACTAGTAGTTTTTGTCTCATTCTCCAAAGAATTTTGGAGCTTGTTCTGACTCGTCCCTCTGCCTCTGTTTGAAACCACATTACTGTAGGAGGGAGTGGAACTACCTCCTCCTTGCCCCTCCATAGTTACCAGCTCGCTTCTGTCGTCCCCTATTTCAAACCCTAATTTTCAACTTCGTTGGTGGTGGAAAACCTCCTTAGCTTTAACCATTCAACTTTAGATGTTTTTTACAATATAATTTCCTACATCTATTTAATATCTTCATTATCATAAAAACCAACCTATATCCATCTTAACTCCACATCTACCACTCTTAGAGACCCGGAATTAAGATGGATCTAAGCTGATAGAATTTCCCCTTTAAATAGTTTATGCTCACATGAATACCATGGTATTACCATGGGTTATCATAAACCTGGAGCTTAAAAACTACTATTAGTAATTTATAAAAATTAATAAAATTAATAATTGATTTTTATTTTAATCAAGTTAAAATGTTCAAGTGACATTAAATTACAAGAACCATTTTTACTTTTGATCTACCAAGCCCCGAGAGGGATCAAATATTTTTTCACTCTATGCTAGTTTGCATATCACAATATTTGATCCCTCTAGGCCTTGAGTAGATTCAGAGTAAAGATGGATCTAGGTTGGTTTAATTCCCCCCTTTAAATATGCTACATTCCACATGAATACCATGGGTCAATACCATGTGCCATCTTTATTTTTATTAATACTAATATTAGGGTTAATAATGTTTTTTTGCATGGTATTAATAATAATTTGGTCCATAGGCTTCACCTAAATATAACTCATTTTTTTAGTGTTCGTAAATATAAAGGTGGCTTATGGAGTAAACATAAAAAAATGTTTTATTTATTTATCATACCTCTAATTTATTTATATTTTTATTAATTTACCATACCCTCTAGTTTATTTATATTTTTATTTATTTACCATACCTTTGGAGTAAATATAAAAAGAGGTTTTATTTATTTACCATACCTCCACTTTATTGTTATTTTTATTTATTTACACCCTTTATATTTTTATTAATTTACCATACCTCTAGTTTATTTATATTTTTATTTATTTACCATACCTTTGGAGTAAATATAAAAAGAGGTTTTATTTATTTACCATACCTCCACTTTATTGTTATTTTTATTTATTTACACCCTTGCGTGTTCGTAAATATAAGGTGACATATGGAGTAAATATTAAAAAATGTTTTATTTATTTACCATACCTCTCACTTTATTTTTATTTTTATTTGTTTACACCCTTGCGTGTTCGTAAATATAAGGTGACTTATGGAGTAAATATAAAAAAATGTTTTATTTATTTACCATACCTCTCGTTTATTTATATTTTTATTAGTTTACCATACCTCTTTTATAAATATGGTATTTGGCCAATAGGATTCACTAAAATAAAACCTCTTTTTTGAGCCTTCTTAAATAGAAAGAGGTTATGGACAAAGTATAAAAATACGTTTTATTTATTTACCATACCTCCACTTTATTTATTTGGACCAAATACAACCTCTCAAACCACTTCCGAAACCAGAAAATGGGCAATTGCAAACGAATTTAACATTGCAAAGCAGAAAATCAGGCAATTGTAATGGAATATAACCTCCCAAACCAGGCGAATCGGGTCAAATGAGTCTTTTCATAGTTTATCCACCCCCTTTTTTTGGGCTAAAATGAAAAAAAATAAATTATTTGTCAAATAAAAGTTGGGCTAAATATATGAAATGGGTGTTTTATAAAAATTTCGCCTCTCTAAAATGAAAAACCCCTTAAATTTCGCCCTTGGGGTTAAATTCACCCCTAAAATTTACCATGCACATGTGACTAGTTGAGGAAGGTTTACTGATGCGTACAGAGGTTGTTGAGGTGTTATTGAGACCTGTCAAGGCTTGGACAGGTCCTACATGTGTTGAAGAAGGTATGCCAAAAGTTGGAAGTAGTTTAACTGAGTTTTGGGCTGAAAAATAGGGCAACTCAAGTCACAGCGTAGAAACCTATGTTATAACTCACTTCCCAAATGGACAACCTGCATTACCCCTTCTAGAGTGATTTTCCCGCACTATGTGCACATTCCAACCAATTTCAGGGGCATTCTCCATGGTATTTACACATGGTATTTGGTGGATAGAGTCAAATTGAGTTAATATTCATTGTAGAAGATGATCAAGTAGAATGATGAGGCTTAGTGTTCCTTATTGATTGTATCTTTCCTCAATGATAAAATGTCGGAGTGTGAAGTAGAAGGGGTTAGACTAAGCGAGAATGTATGAGAGAGTGAGCTACACTATTTTAGAGATAGAGTGCATATAAGAGCTCAAATTTGAAGCACATGTTAGAGGATGATGAGTTGTAGTAGATCTATATGTCTAACATGCTGGTGTTGTAGGTTGTGTTGCTACCAGTTGGTGTTGATATAGAGATCAGATTATTGTTGTAGCTACTATAATAAAGATATTGGATCAAGGCTCATATTGCTGACATGTTTGTTTTGGGATTCTATTTGAGAGTTTATGGTTGTACAATTGATGTTTTGTATGACTTCTACTATGTGTTAGTGATGGATGAGTGTGATGTTCAGATTATCATTGTGTGACTCTGCAAGGTTTGAGTTTGATGAGCATATTGATTGTGTGGGTTGATGTATTGGTTGCATTTGTATTGGAGAGATTGATTGTGTTGGAGAAAATTGTATTACATGTGTTTGATTCAGTTATTAATGTGTTTATTGTATGCATGGGCCATAGTTTGAAAATATATGAAATGGGGTCCATGAGATGAGCTTGAAGGTTGGGGCCTTCAGTGGAAAAGTGGTGGCTTGCATATTCAGGTAGTGGCCTGAGAACTTGGGACTCGTGGCTTGATAGTCTAGTGGTGGTTGGGCGAAACTTATTAGGAGTGGTGGCTTCCAATAGGTGGTGGTTTGCAAAGTCGAGGGAGTGGTGGCTTCCAACAGGTGGTGGCTTCCTATAGTTGGTGGCTTGCAAAGTTCATATAAGGAGTGGCCTAGAGTGAGTAGCGGCTCACGTGATTGACAAGTTGTGGTTTGCACACTAGTGGTGGTCAGTGAAGATGTAAAAGAACAATTTCATAATAATAGAAGAAGAGCGAAGTAGAACATTCGACGGTGGTTTTCTCCCTTTGGGTTTTAACCTTACATCTAGTGTCTCTTATGTGTGATATTATTGATGGTTGCTCATTTGCTTGATGTTCTCATGGTTATGCGCTTAGATATGTTGCTTAAGGTTCATGGTTATGCATAGATCTTCTTATGTGTTATGCTGCTAATGAATGAATGAATAAGGGATTGTGATAAGAAAAGAGAAAATTAGTAAAATCGGTCATAAGACACAATAGTGAATCACCCCCCCTCTTTGTGTTGCTCAAGGATTCCAACAATAACTCCCTTGAAACAAAATCTAGAATTTATTCATTCATCCACCTCAAACACTAATTTGTCATACCTTTATTCTATGGATCTATGCTATAGGATCCTTAGGGGGCACTTAGCATTAAATCCTTAGATTACTTGATCCCTAAGCCCTACCAAGGAAGCCTCACTTATGTTGGATTGTGTCCTTCACTAAAAAGGAAGTAGTAGCTACTAAGGTGACAATAGTTACACTCTCGCATGTTGCATATTGTCTAAGTCACATAGTGAGGCTTTTCCCTAGGTGTTATATTTTGCTGTAACACTTCTCACAATTTGCACTGACACCGCTCTCATTATTGGATTGATGCACATTGAAGCCCAACTTCTTGCCTCCTTGACCCTGATCAATTCATTAATGTCCCTTGTCATGAGTGCACATATTAAGACTTTTGGAGAGCAACACATGGTAAGTGATGTGGAATGAAGGTCATCTTTCATGTAAACTAATAGCCATTTCTTTTGGACACTTAATCTTGAGGAAATCTATTATTTGTATTGGTAACGATAATTTTATTAAAAATATATATAGATATATGTTCCATTTATTTTATCAAATTTATAATTAATTTTTTTTTATAAACAAGTTTAAAAATTCAGCAATAATCAAATAATATGAAAAAGTTTGTTTATAATTTTATTTTTATTATTATTAATATATTTTATATATTATTTTTTATAGAAAGCTAAATATTTAATTATTAATATTATTATTATTATATATGTGTAAATGGAGTTTGGAATATTGTTCTAAACTAAATTTAATATTGATAATTTTATTATTATTATATGTGTAAATGAAGTTTGGAATATGTTCTAAAACTGTGTGTAATTAGGTAAAAGTTTAATTTTTTTCGCATAAGACACAATTAATAACCAAAATCAAAAAGTATAGGGCAAAAATGAAATCCCACTTTTATAAACCAACAATTCTCTAATTCCATGCACTTGAGGTGCATGGCATAGTGGCCGGGGAAGTTGGTTTCACGCACCGGACCACGTTCGATTCTTGCGGTCGGTTTCACGCACCGGACCACGTTCGATTCTTGCGGTGCAGCATTGCTGGCGCATATTTCCGAGGAAGATAGTTTATTTCTGATGATTTGACGGATGACCGCTGATGACGAGGCTCGATGTGATTGTATATGTGTATAATATGAATGTAATATGATTTTCCTGATGAAAAAAAAAAAATCTCTAATTCCATAATAATTATCCCACTGCTCATTTAACAACTATATTATAATAAAATTTTCATAATTTATAAGTAAAAGTAAAAAGAAATAAAAATGAACATTAAATTTATTCCCATTAGCGGAATCAATGTTCAAATTCATAAAAAGTATGTAAGATGTCAGCCCCGTCTTAAAAAATCAAAAATAGAAATTAGAAAAAGAAATCATCATCGTACTGTACGTTGCATAAATTATGATTTAACCGTTGCTTGGAAGCCACTCGTGATTCGTGAAGCACAACAATCATGGTTCTGACTGCCATGATCAATCCGCAGAGCATGTACTTTTTTATTTTAGAATTCCAATCCTATATTTGTGCCCACCGCACTTTGCAATGGAAGATTCTTGATGAACTCGGAATGACTGATTGTGCAAGTTGTTTTATCCTTTCTGTCGTGTTGGCCCAGGCATTAACATCATGGCCTCTCTTTCCGTGAAAATGGAGAACCTATCTGTCCCAGAATTACCCTCGATTTGGTATTTCAGTAGCAGCAATGGCAGGAGGAGCAATACCGTTTTCCCTAACGTTGTTGATGCGGGTTGCAGGAATGGTGGTGTTAATGTTGGTTCTGGTATGGATAATGCACTTTCGAGGAGGAATGGCACTTGGCTCTCACGACCTGGACCTCATTCGCAATGTAATGTAATTTATTACCCTCCCTTTTCTATTGTTCTGCCTCGCCATTGCTGGGTTATAATCTTGTTTTGGGATGTTTTAAAACATTTCTGGGATGTTCTTTACTTCTGAGTCTTTTGGAACTTTCTCAGATGTCCTTCTGTCTTACTGGAAACTTATGTCAAACTGTGCATATTAGACATGCTGTACCTTATGCCCAACTGTTGTGCAGATCAGACCTGGATTTACTTGGTTTGTGTTAATTTCCATATTCAGTGCATTCAGTGCTCACACTCAGCGGGGCTGTAGAATGCAGCTAGCTTCTCTTGGAGCAACAAATATTCAATGCACCTTTTCATAAATTCAGGTCTGTGTTAGTGCGCATATTCATTGCATTCAATACCTTGCACACACCTACTTGTCTGTAGGATCTACCTGACTTCTGGACGTGCAACAAAACCCAGCTTTCTGTTATTGTCCATATTTATTGTATTCGATAAGTGAATACATCTACCAGGGCTGTAGAATGCACCTGGTTCTCTTCATACAACAAATACTCAATGCACCTGGTCTGAAACTAGGTATCCATATTCATTGGATTCCATGATTCCACCCTCTAGTCAGGGCAGTCTAACTAATAGATGGAAGGACTTTCTTCTCCGGATTGCATTTTTCAGCAAGATCACGATTTCTTGTTGTTTAAAATGTAATTCTGATGTATTAATGGATTCAACACCAAAAAAAGGTATTTGAAATTTGCAGATTAAACAACTTAAACTTATGATTCTTAATTTTTTTTTATCAGATTTTGAGTAAAATTGATCCAAAAAAATACTTGGAAAACAAGGGCCATTTTACCAGATTTTGAGTAAAATTGATCCTAAAAAATACCTGGAAAAAGGGCCATTTCATTTATTAGTTAGACTATGTGTCTACTAGACCTAGAATGCTGCACCTTTCTTCTCTTGGTACAACATATGTTCAAAGCTGTTGGTCAAAATGACTGCTACGAAGGAAATGGTGATCAGAGTGATTCTGTGAATTGTAATGGTTGAAAATTCGTAAGTGGCTAGTGTAAACATTCCAAGAGTTGATGAGAAGATGGTTCTAAAAACAGTTGTGAAACTTGTGAATAAAACATCTCATATGGTTGACAAGAGAGGCGACCTGGGTTTGTAAAAACAGGGTGCTGCTACAGCACCCACAAGGGTTAGATTCCTCTTCCATCATGGAGTGACTTTGCCCAAAAGTGGGCCGGTTTGCCATCTGCAAGGGAGGCTTTAGTGGAAGCCATGATGGTTGTTAAATTGGTGGGGGTGAAGGAAAGCATGAAGTATTTGTGGTCTTCCAGCCACAATGTCAATCCTTCCAACTTTTTTCTTTGGTCAATGCAGGTTTTAACCAACATGGGCATTTGGAAATATTTGCAGGCTAACCCATAAGGCCGACCCCAGTGAAAAGTTATTTGTATGATGTTGAAGAAATGCACCGGAGGTTACATTACTCAGAGTTTCTTAAGAAGGTTTTAATGCAGGCAAAATTTGTTTGATAGACACACAAAAGCACTCTTCACTTCAGCTAGGCTTCTAGCATCCATAGTTTATTCCGGAGCTTCACTTTTTAGAGAAGGGGGGGGGCAAAGCTCTTGCATTGTGGCTCTATAAGTCCTTCAAAATCCCCATTGAACGGGACTGGCTTCCTCTCATTCAATGCCCCAAAACAGAGAAGACCCACTTAAGGCAGACGATAACATGAAGGCCCCAGGACTCACAATACTCGTGCAACAGACAACGAAGAAGTACTAAACAATTTAGTACCCCGGCACATCGCAAATAGAGGTACATTATTTCTCTCCATTAGAATTAACTGAATACTCCACTGGAATGCCCGGCAGGAAGAGGAAGAATAACAGAGTGACTCCAGCATCGTAAAGGCTGCTAACTGTTCATTGGCAAGACATATATAGTCTAATTTGGGACATATTAGGGTGTTTATGTTGAGATTGCCGCAGTATACATGGCAGGTCGTGTAGATTCCAAGAGAGGACCTGGCCAGGAGAATCAATAATGACAGGATTCATTTGCAATCCAACAGTGAAGCATTAGTACACCTTGACACAGATGCTAAATTTTGACATCCTACAGTCTGTCCCAATTTAGTTATGGTCCTGGCTTCTTCAACCTTAAATTCAGTAACCCCATTTCTAGTTAGCACCAGTTTCCCATAATCAGTTGACTAGCTACCTAAACATATGACAATCTGTTGATATTTTTCGTCATTAGGTTATAAGTCCATATTACTAGTGTAGAAAGGTCATGAGAATGGTTCAAAGTGTTATAGCCAATAGGAAAGTGGTTTTATTCACTAAATAAAATATCGGTACAAAATAATATACTTAATTAATATATTTATACTTCATAATCATTACAAAGTTCGTGTTTATTACTATTTATACGTAATAATCATTACAAAAAGGTCGTGTATAGTTGTGTCTTTCAGGTGTTATATGATTGCCTTCTTGACTGTCAACATATGATAGTCTTCTTCACGGTCAATCGTTCAAATCTTGTATCCATCATATTTATTAATTTCTTTTGGACAACATGGGCCTCTTCCTTATCTGAGAAATGCCTATGGTATATTTTAACTACCACAACATATGTCACAAGTGGTATCACGGCAAGTTCCAGCCTTGTGACCTATTGCTAATTTCCTTCTGTTTAGTTGCCAAATCAATTTTTAAACAATGAAATTTGTCCAGTTCAGTTAGGAAAGGATAAATATATTTTATATTTGGAAAGACATAAACAAACCTTGCTTAATAAAATTAAATGATTAAAATGAAAAAAAATACAATTCCAAAATTCAAAGTGCAGGTTATTGACAAAGAAACATATACAAGTCAATTAAAATTAAAAATCAAAATGTCATCCTTGACAAAATTTTATCAGTTGACAAAATCAAGTGATGTATTGAACAGATGTATCAGTTCTCAATGTAAAGTTAATAACAAATCTTTAAGATTGAGAAAAAAAATTACTAGGAGACCTTACCATCATACCAATCACAAAAATCATTGTGTTGATTACTCACCTTATTCAATATAGACGTTACTTTGAATAAAGATGTTGGACATTTGAAAGAATCAAAACTTCAAGATGCTTTCTTTTCAAAAGCATACTTGGAGTTTGTTATCAATCAAAGTTGCACTTAAGTTATAAGGTCCTAATAATGGGTGCAACCTTAAAGGTAATTCAAGAGGGCTATATGAGGGTACAACTCAGATGACAACGCATAACACTTGCTCAGAGCAATTCTTCATTAATTTTCGGATGATGTTTACAATGCAAGGCTCAACAATATATAGCCTTAGAACCGGTTATCCGGTCATAACTTTCATTGAAACTGGGAACATAAGGAATCTCCTTTCGGCCAGACTATCATGCAAGATATCATAGTCCGAATGTGGGAGTACAATAATGTGATGTACATAAAGCAAGAACTGACTAAAGAAATGTACTAAAAGTAAAGATTCGGGCAAGTGGGGACAACCACTTGTTATCTCGTCCCTTAGAGGCTAGGCCATATGGGGACCGAATCTTGACATACAAAAAACAAATCTTATCAACGGAATGGCCGAAATCTAGGACATCGGCTCTTTTACAAAAGTATTTACACAGTGAAGATTTTTAATTGGACTAAATTCCACGGAAACCAAAAGCAATTATTCCATATCAATAGAGGTGGTTTGCAAAGATTTCATTAGAGTGATCTTTTGCAATCAGTCACCGTTTGCTCTTTCTTCATGATCATGTTGATGATGAGGATCCATTTCTTGATAATAATCTATTAAGCCATTTAACTCAGGAGCAAAATCTTCAGTAGGAATGTATAGCCATGGGGGGTCATGTTCTCTAAAACAACAATAAAATGGGAATGAATACAGATTTTGAGGTCTGTATTGTTCATCGACAGAAATCCTACCTTAGAAATTTACAAAGAGACTAAAAGATTGGTCTCCCTCATTTGCAACTCCCACTGAATCCTGATGAACTAATGTGAATTCTATGACATAATCATTCTGAGCAGCTATATGCAATTCCCACATTAGAGTACTAAGAGTACACTTAGTATCATGTTCTAACATCCAATTGACTCTTGGCATATACTTGACCAAAAACATTTTGAACCAAAGACTCCACCAATTGACAACACTATCTATATTTACAGCAAAAAATATGACTCTGACAGACCCATGTATCCTGGCTTTCTGATGAATGGTAAAGTAATCATGCCATGTCCAGTCAGTGTTCTGGATGAATGCAAGATACGGAGGCTCTGCTTCTCTAGTCAAAGTATAATAAACTCTCCAAGGTCTCTCTCTATATGGTAGCTCTCTTGCATATGACCACATGCTATCTTCAGAATCAAACCATTTCTGTAGAACTAGTTCCCTAAGACTTATCGGTAAAGACTCAAACCATTTTACAAAACAATCCCAACAAAATTGGTAATGACACTCACTACAAACTATTACTTGACTGACTCTTCTAGACTGGACTGAACTTGAAGCTTCATCTTGTTGCAATGGCCTGAACATTTTGATTTCTTTGGTTTCTTGTGAACCTTCTCTTGTGAGCATATCAGCAAAGTAATTTTCAGCACCGGCTTTATAGACTATATCAAAATCAAAACCATCAAGCCATAATGCCCATCTCAATAGCCTGGTACTTCCTTGCTCAAGCAGTCTTTTGTTTGCCAAAATGCTCTTCATATGTTACAAATCTGTTCTGACTAAGAATCTGACACATTTTAGGAACAAATGAAACCTTTTTATTCCTCTTTTAATAGCTAGTATCTCCTTATGGGAAGAAGGATACTTTCTTTCAGTATCATCAAATATACCTGAGGAATAAGCACACCCCAGTTCTTTTCTTCCATTCTTCTGCAACAACACTGCAACCCAAGTATGATCTGAAGCATCTGTCTCAAGAATAAATGGAAGATTAGTATTTGTCAGCTTAAGTTTTGGAAAATCTGTAATTTTGCTTTTAATGCTTCTGACTGCATTTGTCATCTCTTCTGTCCATCCTGTTGCTTGCTTCTTTAATCTTTTCTGAAGGACTTTTGTAACATCTGCCTGTTTCTCATAAAACTGTCTTATATAATTCAAGCAACCAAGAAATCTCTGCAATGTTCTAATATCTGGAATAACGTCAGGAAATTTCAACAAATGGGTTAGAACATGAGGTTGCAGATTTACATGTCCTTGTTCTATATGCAGTCCCAAATAATCTATTCTGACTTTACCAATCTAAAATTTTTCTTCTGAATCTGAAAGAACAAGACCATGCTTATAAACTAGTTCATAAAACTTCTCTAAATGCAGCTTGTGACTATTTACATCTCTGCTAAAAACAAGCAAATCATCTATATAAACTATTATGTACTCCTCCCCACCAAAAATGTCTTCCATCCTTTTCTGAAATTCTGATGGAGCATTTTTCAAACCAAAAGGTATTACAGTCCATTGATATTGGCCATGAGGGACTGTAAAAGCAGTCTTGTATCTATCGTCAGGAAGAATGCCTATCTGCCAAAAACCACTTTTTAAGTCAAATTTGCTGAAAACATTGGCATTAGCAATTTTGGCAAGTAATAGTTCTTTGTTGGGTAAAGGATACCGGATTGGCAACAAGGCATCATTCAGAGCTTTATAGTTGATGATGAGCCGCTTCTTACCTCTTTTCTTCTCACTGTGTTTATTCACATAAAATGCAAGACAAGCCCAAGGACTTTTACAAGGCTCTATTAGTTTCTGTTCTAATAATTGTGCTATCTCTTGTCGAGATAAATCTTGTTCTGAGGGGCTCATATGATTAGCACTGGCTTTTTGTGGCTTTGGAACATAATTTTCTTTATAAGGAAGGGCCACAAAATAATTTTCGCGGGTCCAGAATGCATCAGGTCTAGAGGCAGTGCAATCTTTCCGAAGCTTGTCTGATATTTTTTCCAAAGTTTTGGGACCACGAAGTCCTGCATTCTTGAAAATCTTATTAATCTTGGTCAGATCTTGGAGGCTGTGATAGACCAAATCTTGTTCTGTCGGCTGTACTTTTATTTGATAATCACTAGATGAGGGCAAGCTGACTGGTCCTTCAGAAGTGGTGAAGGTGACTGTGCCTTTACCAAAAGTGACAGGCAATAGATCATTCAAAAAATCTTGTCCTAAAAGAAAGTCAGAACCTGTATCAAAACTGTACAATGTAACTTTCACCTGGACATCATTCAAATAAATTGGAAAACCATGAGCTATGTGATTGATTTCCATCAAATCTTTTGTAATAGCTCTAAACTGCAATTTAGTAGTCTGCCAATAATAGGAAGGAATTGCACCATACTTGCAACAACTACTCATGGCTCCAGAATCAATTTGAGCATCTAGAGTGTAATCTTTTCTTTTTGGCAATTTGATTTTTATAGGGATTACCACTCTATCTCCAATTCCCATTACTCTGACTACTTCTACACTGGTATCTTTCTGATGGAATTCTTCTGAAACATTCTTAAGCAGTAAACCAGATGATTTGAAATTACAATCATCATAATCTGAGATAAGAATTTGGAGTTTGGACGATAATTGAATAATCTTTGATCTAGTATAATGAATTGAAGATTCTAATTGTTCTATCTTGTTCTTTAAAGAACTGATTTTGTCCATACCTGAATCTGATGATGAACTTTCTTTTATCTGGAGAGGCTTGAACAGGGAATCAAATTATTTTTCTATGAACTCTTCATTTGTGAATTTTTCTTTATTCCTCTTCCCAGAAGGTAGCTGTTTTTCTAGACCTTCAAGTTTTTCTGTCAATCCTCTTCTTGCAGTGAACTAGACTGGATCAAGCTGAGCCAATTCAGCTTTGACTGCTGCAATCTTCATCTGTAAATTGTCAGAAGAACTATAAAACATCTTCATGTCAGGAATAAAAGTTTCTTCTGAATCAGAGGAATTGTCATCGAGATCTATTGTTCTTATATCAGGAATATCTTTTTCAGTATCAGATGAAGAAGAACTAGAAACCTCAAAATATTCACCTTTAGAATGAGATATAAGATCCCATTCTTTCCGATCATGAATTGTAGAGAAAATGTCCATAATTTTCATCTGTGTCTTATCTTTCTTCTCTCTACAATTATTTGCAGAGTGACCTTCCTTCCCACAAATAAAGCAACTTTCCTAAATACTACCCTTCTTTTGTTGAAAGTTTTCTGGAAGGATAATATTTCTTTTCTTTAGGAAAATATTTCTCAGGCTTACATGAACAAGTAGCCTTAGATTTCTTTAGTGCTTTGTTCTTGGATTTTTGTTAGGATATTCCGACACATAGGAAATAGTTAAGTATAACTTGGTCTAGTGTAGAGTTAGGTAAAGTGTGTTTCTTTACTATGTACTTTTGTAACTTACAACCTGACGGTCACGATATGTATTGATCCGACGATTCATTCTCTCTTCGATATTACCAACACTTGATCCGTGGCTTAACACACGATTGGTCCATGATCTCTATTTAAAGAGCATGAAGGGTCATTTGTAGGTTAACTGTTCATGAGAGAAGCTTATGTAAAATTTCATTCTTTTATTAATAAATCGCCTGAAGTGGCCGCGTTGGTTCAGGCCGTGGACTGTTTCTCTCTTTGAGGGTTTTAACCACGTCAAAAATACTGGTGTATTGATTTGTGATCTGTTTGTGAGCAGTGTCCTTTGGTGTTCTGTCTGAGGAAGTTACCCTGTAAATTCCTACATGGTATCAAAGCTATTTGAGGGCCGCGTCCATTGGTGATCCAAATCTGAAGCCGGTAGAACAGCATCTGACTGCTGTTTCCTAGATCTGTTGTTTCTGACTGCTTTCGGGCTGTGAGGATTGCTCTGTTGTGTTAGGAGCATCTGTTTCAGTGAGGAAACCCTTTCGTTTCAGGCGAAAAGGTTTCTGGTAGCCCTAGCTACGTCATTTTTAAGATCTGGAGGTATATAGTGTTTATTTGCAGTTTCTAGTTATTTTCTCTCTGTTTATTATTTCGGTTTATTTAGCTTCTTTTTTTATTACCGATTATCTTCATTCTGCATATGCTTTTGCCCTGCGACTCTCTGTGATCTGGGCAAATCAGAACAAGAGGAAGATTTCTCAATGCGTATGCTCTTTTCCACTGCGCCTTAGTGTGATCTCGGAAAATCAGAAACATTGAGGAAAATATTTAGTTTCCGGGTAAAGCTAACTTCAAGCCGTAAGGTTTGTTTTTTTTGTATGTCCGTGTTGGGTTTTGTATTTTTTGTTTTGTAGGGAAAAAGAGCTTTCTCAAGCAAGCACGTAACCCAAAGCTTCAGTGACTAAAAAAAAAACAACCCCCCCCTCTCTCTCAAACTTTTAGTTTTGCTCACTTGGTTCAAAGCTAATTTATGAGAGTAGAGGTCTTGAGTTCAAGTCTCCTTTTTTGTTGAGAAAGGGGGCGGATTTTTCATTTCCGCACATTACCGCACTTCGTCGGCATCTTCATCAACTTTTCTTCAAAAAGCTATAACTTCTTCAGCCGTTTTTTTTGAACCAGCCTAATTTACTTAGTTTCAACATATATAGCTTCAGTTTCTGTTAAAATGGAAAGTCGATGCCAAGTTTTTCTTGATAGCACCAATTACTTCCAAAGGTGGTCCTACATTGTGGATTTACTTAGAAGTAAAGGTCTTTACAGAATAGCCACAGGCCAAGAAACCAAACCAGAAGATGAAGATAAGGCAGCTAAATGGGAAAATAGGCAAGATCAAGTACGAGGGTTGATAGGGATGTCTATTTCTTTAGATTTTAGATTCCATATTGCAGAACTTGATACTCCTGATGAAGCATTGAAACAGATTACTAAGTTTTTGGAATAAAAAATGAACTTAGAGCCCATCAACTTGAAAATGAGTTGCTTACATTGGACCCCAATAATTTTTCTTGCATTGAAGATTTTTTGTCCAAGTTCAAGACCCTTAGACTTCTCTTGGAAGGTGTTGAAAGTTAAGAAAGAAGATAGTAACCTTATCTATTCCATCTTACTAAGTTGGGACCAGCGTACTCTTTGTTTGTTTTCACCTTCCATTCTACAAGAGAAGCCTTCATTTCTCAAGGACAAGCCTACAAGTGCCCTTCCTTTTGATTCTTTTTGTGATTCTTTAATAAGAGAACAAGAAAAACTCTTACACCTTGGTCTTCTTAATCTTGGAAACTCTTCTAAGAAAGCGTTAGCCGCCCAGTAGCAGCCAAATTGAAAGAATCTTAAGAAGTTGTATCCTAAAAGGAATTGTCCTAAAAACAAAGGTCCTAAGCAATTTCAGCCTCAAAATGAAAAAT
Source organism: Pinus taeda (assembly GCA_000404065.3). Classification (NCBI taxonomy): domain Eukaryota; kingdom Viridiplantae; phylum Streptophyta; class Pinopsida; order Pinales; family Pinaceae; genus Pinus; species Pinus taeda. The sequence continues at coordinate 103,462 of APFE030744696.1, forward strand.
CATTTCACCAAAATTATAAGGCAAATAAAAACAAAGGGAAGAAGACTGATAGACATTGCCACTTTTGTAATCGAGATGGTCACTTAGAATCCAAATGCTTTAAGAAGATGGAAGCCTTGGAAGCAGCAATGAAGAAGCATAACATCCATTTGGAGCACTCTTCAACTTCAACTTCATCTTCAGGAATGACACTTTCTGCATGTGGCTGTCAAGCATCTCGGTCTGGCTATGCACTAAACATATTTTATTCTTCTCATTCTCATGAGTGTGTTATGTAAAAAAATTAGTTAATTTTAAGTTATTATTTAATTTTAATTTTAATTAGACGAAAGGGCACGATCATAAGATCATGCCCTTTCCCAAAGGGTGCCCATGGCGGTATATAAGCCAGGCAACCCATTGTAAACAATCATCATTGGTATTTTCATCATTTTTAATAAATATTTATTCATAGATATTCTACGTATCAAAATTTTCTGTTTCACTGGTATCAGAGCCTTCGATCGTGGTCTAGTGCTACACTGGCCCAGCAAGTCAAATAATTTGATATACCATTTCAGCCGTTAGTCTGAAATTGATTCAATTCTTGAGGCAATAGGGCAGTCCATACAAACCACTGTCATAGCCACCACTTTCCAAACTGTTCAGCGGCCATTTCAGAATTTTTAAATTGTGCAATTTGCATGAATTCCAATCCATATAGTCACACATCCACAATTACAGGGTTGTTGTGATCACAGAGTCATATGATTACAGGGTCAGAAGATATATAATAAAATTGGTTGTCAAATTAGTATGATCATTAGAAGTCATTGACTGCAATATCCACTTAAACTGCCATTGGTACCCACATGGATCACTGTTCGTACAGTTTCCTCGACCGAAATTCCAGAAAATTTGGACTCAGTAAACTATTTTGTGACAGCCACAAATATTGGTGTTGTGTCTGAATTTGTGTTGTCTTATAGCCGGATCATATCACCGTATAATCTCTGCAAATACAGATTTTCGAATTAAAAACCTTGACCCTCTGACCAACCGACATTTCTTTGATTGTTAGCCGGATTGTTGGCCGCATTTTGATCTGCCAACCATTGTTGAAATTTGGTACCGGAGGACAGGTGGTTCCCTTAGGCTTTGATCTTTGGCCTAGGGAAAAGTGTCCAAAAGATTTTAATTTTTCTCCTAAAGTGACTTTGTAATTTTTATAAAGTTAAAATCTAATTTAAAAGTGACTTTAAGTGATAAAGTTACTAAGTCTAATTTTAAAGTGACTTTTATAAAGTCAATGAAAAATTAGAAAGGAAAAGTGACTTTGGAAATAAATGACTAAGTGGGTCTTTATTAAAGTGGGGTGAATTAAAAAAATAGAAAGTGAGATTTAAATGTGCATTTAATCTCAGCCATTGATCTAAATCTATTTCAGCCATTGGATTTAGAGATCACCCAAAAGTCACTTGGATCACCCAAAAGTCACTTGGAGTTATATTAAGGGAGGAAAAGGAGGCAAAGATCACATTCAATTCAATTCTTTCATGAGCAGATTGAGAGAAGGAGAGCAACAGAGCAAGGGAGATTTCTGGACAGTGAGTTGCAGAGTATCAGCAGCGGAGTAAAAACAGCGAAGTTTCAGCAGGGCAGTTTTTTAGCAAGGCTGAGATAAGTTGTAAAAGTTTTCTTGCTGATTTTTGCTGAATATTTTCTTGCTGTAAAAAGGCATTTTCCAAAAATAAAGAAGAGCTCTCAAACTGGTTTTCCCCAAGAGTTGTAGGGGGTTTTTCCAGGGTCACATTGACCAAAAATATCAGTGTTTTAATGGCTGTTTATTACTGCTGATTTTTATTTCTGTAATTTCCAGCATTTTGTAAAATTTCCAGAATTTGTGTTTTCAGCAAATTTATTTTTTTCAGCTTGTTGAATGTATGGTTATGGGAAAGGGCATTTAACTACATGGGAGAAATAAGGAGAAACTGAAAACTGGGGTGGGAAAACAGAATTTTTTACATGATATCAGAGCTTGGTGCTGAAGGGCAGTTTGGGACAGCAAAAGAGAAAAATTACAGCTGCTGATTTTTCACTCAGAAAATTCCAGCAAGCTGATTTTTCATAAACAACAAGTTTTATCTTTACTACAACAGTGATATTTTTCAGTTTTATGACAGCAGGATGTCATTGGGATTGAGGGTGGAGGATAGGTTGGATGGGCATACAAATTACAACGTTTGGAAGGAGAGAATGCAGAGTATATTTGAGGAGGCAGAAGTCTGGGATATCATGGTGCATACCACTCAGACCCTTATTGTTGTGCCTACTGATGCTACTCAGTTGGCTGCTTATAATAGAAAGAACAACAAGGGTAAGAAGCTGATTCTAGACGGAATCAAAGACCATTGCATTCCTCATGTGAGAGGAAAGAGCAATGACCATGAGATGTGGACAACATTGTCCAATCTCTACCAGAGTACCAATGAGAACCGGAAAATGGTTCTGAAGGAAAAACTGAAAAACATTAAGATGGGC
>APFE030744697.1:0-27860 GCA_000404065.3 Pinus taeda
TAAAACATCACAAGCTATGAGTTTCCTTATAAAAAGTGCTACATGACCACAAGACCTAAAAAAACTTTATAATGGAAGACTCTCGAACATTAAGAGAAGCTTTAAAAAACTCGATTTTAAATGATATTATCGCATCGCAAAAGGTCACAGCAGCCATCTCTGATAAAAGTAACTCCTCGAAAATTCGTTCTGCGAGAATGCGAGATCACAAAGTCTTACAACCTCATCGCATCTCAAATTCCAAATTATGTAGTGCTACTTAACGTAACACACCCAAATATCGTGAAATGTGATAGCCTCTCACAAATTTCATATCGCAGCCGCTCGACAAAACGATGATTTTTAATGATAACAGGTTTTGTGATATTGTGATATGTGATATTACGAAGCAAATCACAAAATCGCTTTTATCGTAGATCAAAGGGCTCACATTTCTAGAACAGTACTTTCTGTCATTCAATGCAAACGTGATGAACATTAAATTTTAACTTACCGGTCCATTAGTGGTCATTTATTAAAAAAACGATTCGGATCAGGGTAAAGGACCATTTGATGCAAGGTGATATCTTTTGATATGATTTAGAATCAATGCTTTCTCGTCACCTTATTTTTGTCTTTCTGTTGATGTTTCGTGTATTCACTAGCATCTTGATCATATCCTTGCTCTCTGCTTGCAATTTTCAGGAAGAGTACGCAGAACGTAATACACAAATAAATGGGGAAGAAAGGCAAGGCACCCACATCTGAGAAAATAAAAATGACTCCATTATTCACAGACACCACTTGTACTAGGGACACATGGATATCTACCTGGGAAGCCATGTACCAATTGTTAGAAGAGGAAAACCTGAGAATTATGAAGGTTACAGTTACAGCAGATGGACGCGGCTCTTCTGAAGCATCCCTAACTGAGCTTGCATGCTCGTTTCTACACCATTTTGCTGCAAGGCCGAAGATACTCCCCTACATAGATATGGTGAAATGGATTATAGATCACGTAGATATATCTGATAGATTTTTCAAGACGGTCATTCAGCAAGTCATGGGGCCATTTGCCCCAAATAATTTTAGACATATGTATCACTTGCCAGAACCCCAGGCCAGCTACAATAAGTAGTTTGTAGAAAAGTTTGCCAAGGAGAATGAAGACTTGGCAGAATGCACAAAGCACTGGTCGAACAGCAAGGAAAGATTAAAGAAGGATAAAAATAGTATGTATGCCATTGGCTCTCTTTCTTCTCCTTATTGTATTGTCGTTGCAATGTTATGTAGACTGTTTGGGAGACCAAACATCAATAAGTTTTCATCAAAGTAGTTACCTCTATTGGATGCGGCTACCAATGCCACCATAACGGATTGGGTCCAAATTTTATCAGATAATTTAGCCTCTGATATTTTAGGATATCGAACTAAAAGAAGTTTTACTTCAAGGGTTTATCCTCCATTCTTTTTTATCACCTATGTCATGGATGCCATTTGTTTTGTCTCTGATTTTCCTATTATGGGATGGAAGTGGACGGTACAAAATTATCTTCCCATACAGGTTTATCACAAAGTATTGTGGGAATCCAATTTCATCCCACATTTCTACAAAATCTTTCATGGATTTATGCTCCCTATTCATAAAATTCTCTACAATAAATACGCCCCAAGATTTTCCCCAGAAGCTGAAGTTGACATTCTCCCTGTGGGAAGGTGGTTTGGAGAGGAGTTGTTCACATACATCAGGGCGTTTCGTAACATTGCTTCACCCCATGTGCTTCCTTTTTATGTCCCTGATAAACTAATGGATAGGGAAATAGCCTACCAGACCTGTGGCATTGGGGGTATGAGCAAAGTACTAAAAGATTCTGAAAAGGCCATTTGGCCTCCACTTCCTATAGTATGTAGAGATTTTGCATTATTTGACTTAAGTCATGCTTTTAAAGAGGTTGATAATATGCTATGTTTACAACTACCAAAGTTCCTGGGTAGGCAGTATGATCCCTTTGGTGTTGTAAGTAATTTTACTACAATGGTTAAAATAAAAGTGTTTACCAATGAAGAAGATCCCTTTGACGATGTCTTCCTGCAGAAGGACACTTTCAGAGAGGTTCTACATATGGCACGAATTCAATTTGACCAAGAAAAACTTCAAAAGTTTGAAAATTACAGAAAACAAAGGTTAACAAAGGTCCCTTGGGACCAATTGTTCATTGAATCGATCGGGAGCTTCCTCCTAGTGTAAGCATAAGTGGAAGTTCAAAAGAAGAGAAGTCTAAATCAAATTCTGAAAAAGAATCAGCTGAAAATTCCGATGATCAGTCCAAGAGTGAACACAGCAGAAGTGAGGGGTCAATTAAAGACACAGCTCAATCTACAGAAAAGCCTGACCAACAGGTTTTGTCCCCGAAACAAGCTGAAGTTCCCACTCCCTTTACAAATCCAACAAAGCCACTTGTAGTGGATCTAGAAGGGGAACGGGAGAATTTTAATAAGTTAATCAACACTGAGGAACAGAGCGTGGAGCCACTGACAAAACTAAGAGAGACAGCCACAGAAATGGTGGTAGAAAGGGCTATTAATACTCAGGAAACGGAGCATATTCCTGTTGCTCCGTAGTCTGAAATTGTACTAAAGATAGAGGAGATTCCTCCTCTGGATGTATTTTATAGCCCGCAACATAAGGCTATTATCAGGAGGCAAAGAAAGAAAAGAAAAATAGATTCCATGCTCGCTCCAGAGGATGAACCTCTAGATGTTCTTTGGAAGGACCCAACTACAGACCCATCAAAAAATCTAACTAGGCTCTCTCAGATCACAGGAGCATACACTTCGGAAACAATTGATAAAGCAAGAGAAGTTCAAGTGCTACTAAAAGAGAAGGAGGATAGGATTTTGTTTCTAGAATAGCAACTACAGCGAGTCAGCATCAGTCAAGAAGCAAAAACACAGCTAATAAAACTCCAGCAAGACTTCTAGCATATGCAATTGAATCATCAAAGCAGTTTGGCCAGTAAAGAAGAACAGTTACAAGCTATGATAGAACTGCATAAGGAGGATCCCAAAATTGGGGAATTTATCATAGAAGCACTCACTCTTAATATTAGCCTAGCTCTTGCAACAGGAAGAAATACTCTACCAGAAGATCTCGCAATGGAATTCCCATTGTGAAACGAGCGATAATATTACAAATCAAGTCGTAGATTTACGACTTGATTATGATTTAATTTTTAAGAAGGTTTCAGACTTCTTGAACTGGAAGAGATCAGAAGAAGGGAAAAGAGTGGAATTACCCAAAATCGACAAATCGCACAAAGAAATGTTATTTGCGAAATGGGATTCCCATCTTAAAGAAGCAGAATAGGCAATGGAAGAGGCAGCAACAGCAACAAACAGTGTCATTGAGTGCACAAATGAAAATCTGCACAAGGCCAATTTGATATCAGAGACTACCCTGGGCGTCCTCCCAAAGGCACAACAACTTCAAACAAAGTGGAAACAAACAACATAGGAAAAGGCAGAGTTGATTAAATAGGTAAAAAGGTTAAACTGAGACACGTACTCGCAGTACTGAGTAAAGCCACATAGCCAATGGATGACCCTAAAATGCCTCATAACCTTTGCTGAGAAGATAGTTCTAGCTCTAGCCAACGCCGTATCTGCAGGACTGTTAAGAGCTGAAGTGGGCCAACCGACAATCTTGAAATCGATGTTGGACATTCACAATCTAAAGGATTATGCAAGATTTATCATAGATACAGTTTTGTTTTGTTTTAGTCCATTTTTTCTTAAAATGAGGCAGGTGGTTTAAAACTCCTCATCTATTTTTGTAATATTTATTTTTAAATTTTATTAGAATATTATTTAAACCCCTCTCATGCATTTAGAGAGAGGTCCATAGTTTTATCAAAAACAATTCTTCAAAACGTGCAGTTTGCCCCCCACTAAGGAGGTTTTGATAAAATGAATGGAACGAGATTTATTTTTATATGAGTTTGATGTCTGCTACTGAAATGCACTTTTGTACTCTTAGTGGATGTTGAGTGATTTGAATATAAATCTATATTGCTTCAGCTCATGATTAGAACTTATTGCCAATGGTATTTTAATCTCCTGATACTTTTTACTTATGTGCCAAGCGATAAATTATTTTTAGTTATTGATATATGAAAGTTTGAATGTTTAGTTGTCATTATTGCACTTATGTATGGTGATAACTTACTTTTTATGCTGAGTATATGAATAACTCTTATGCGATATGTTTCTCATAATTGTTTCAGCTAACTTTTTATAAGAAACAATCATTTTTAATGGATTCTTTTCTCGTAGTGATTGAATGATTTTCATTATCAATTGCTGTTAGAAATTATTTTAGATCGCATAAGTGAAACGTTACTCCTGGGATAATTAAAAGATAGACTATATTTAGAACAAGCATTCACCCCATAAACCCAAAAAATAAAATCATCATCTCGTTAGTACACCCATCATAAACAGATTGGGAAACTGATCCCATCATCCCCAGTCAGAGCTACTATTCCAAACGGAAAAGGAGTTGCTTTAAGGTCCAGACCGGGTGGTTATCCCCTTTCTTATAGACCCGATTTTTCAAGCCTTCAACATATTTGGCAGTAGAAGGAGGGTCTGACAGTGAATGGAAAGTAAATCTACATGTTCACACCATTCTAAGAGTAAAACTCCCTCACCATCACCCTCAACTTCTCGTTCGCATTCCAAATCTTCCATCACTGAACCAGAAGTTGAAAAGAAAAATACAGAGCACATTACTGAAATCCAAAACAAGCCAGAACATTCTTCTTTAGATCCCCCTAAGTTACAAACTTTAATTCATAATTTACAGGGAATTTCTTTATCTCAAGAAGAATCTAAGTTTTCCCAAGATAGTGTCACTTCTCATTAGACCTCTACTCAATGACTTACTATAGCACAAAGTAAAAAATCTAGGAATCCCACCAGTTGAGTTTCCTTTATCAAGTCGTAAGAAAGCTAGGAAAACACCAGTAGAATCTCAGAGTGAGGTTTTATCATCATCTTCATCTACCATCCCATCCATATAATCACAAGTTCATTCATCCACCCCACAACTCCAGATCGTTGTTCACACCGGTACAGGAGCGAAATCCTCCTCCACCCAACCACCTTCAATTACTACAACACCTCCTCCTACTCATACCCCAATGATGGCAGGAAACCCTCCACCAAGGCCATGGGCTAATGCAAGAGCTGTGAACAATGACCTCTCCAATTTGAAAGCCGAACCAAGAGAACCAATTAAGGATTTCAATTCTCGCTTCAATAAATTATTAAAAAAAATACCAGCAGCATCGAAGCCTATTAATGAAGTCCAAAATGAATGGTATATTTCCGCTTTGCCTTCAAATTCAACCATCTTTGTTGATAGAGCTGCCAAGCCAATGTTAGCTGAAAATATGAAAGAGGCTACAGCTGTAGAGAAACGTATCCTAGTTGTACGAAAGAAAAACATTGTAGATGAGAGAAAGTCTAAAAAGGTCTCTTTTAGAGATGATCCTAAGAAAAAACAATCAAAGGACCCATTCAACCTGGAAGGGTTACAGAAAGTTTTGAAAACCATGTCCAACGAAATGGTTGATATTAAAAAACAAGTAGCAGAAACCTCTTCCAAGAAACCTTATAAACCCTTTTAAAAAAATCCTTCAACTGATTGGAAATTAAAAAACAAGTAGCAGAAACTGATGTCCTTTTTATATGGATTCTCAGGGTATAACCAAATCTTGGTCCACCCAGATGATCAATTGAAGACCACGTTTAGAACAAAATGAGGCACTTATGCATATCAAAAGATGTCGTTTGCGCTGATTAATGCCAGTGCCACGTTTCAAAGGGCCATGGACATTACATTTAAAGGATTAGTGAATAGGTCAATGGAGATTTACTTAGATGACATCACAGTTTATTCTAAAAAACATAGTAGTCACCTCAGAGACTTAAAACAGATCTTCCAACGATGTCAAAAATATGGGATCTCACTTAATCCAAAAAATTCATTTTTTGCATTAAGTGAAGGGAAGATTCTCAGATTTATAGTGTCTAAAGCTGGAATCCATATTGATCCAGATAGAATTAAGGAAATTTCTAAGATATCCCTACCCCATAACAAAAAAGTGATGCATTCGTTCCTTGGTCAGATTAATTTCGTTAAGGGATTTGTCCCTGACTTTTCAAGAATTGTGTCACCTCTCCAATCCATGATAAATAAAAACTCTCTTTTCAAATGGGGTCATGCATAAAATGAAGCGTTTGGTTTAATAAAATAAGCGATTATAAATGCCCCATCTCTAGCGACTCCAAACTTTTCTGATCCTGTCATTTTGTATACATTTGCCTCTGAGAAATCGTACGCTGCAATACTCACACAGGCCAATCAAGATACAGTCAAAGCCCCAATTGCCTTCTTCAGTTCGAACTTGCAAGGAGCTAAACTAAATTACTCTGACGTTGAGAAACAGGCTTATGTTGTTTTCAAAGCAATCAAGCATTTTAGACCCTTCCTTCTCAAGACTCATACGAAAATAATAGTACCATTTCCAACGGTAAGAAATCTTTTGGTACAAAAAGACGTGGGCGAAAAGAGGGAAAATTGGGTCACAGCCTTGCAAGAATATGACACTGAAATCAAAGCAGCAAATATTGTAAAAGGTCAAGGTTTTTGTATGATGTTGATTGGAGCATCGCACGTGTCAGAAACGCAGTGTCCAGACAGTGAAGTACAAATGCACGAGGTAAGCCTAAATGATACTGAATCAAGATATGCGGATATCATATTTTACTTAAAGAATGGATATGCTCCTTCACATTTGAATCAAAAAAAGAAAAGAGCCTTGAGGCTAAAATCTAAACAGTATCAAATTGTTAATGATGTACTCTTTAGGATGAATTATGATTATGTTCACCTTAGATGCCTTGAGAAATCTGAAGCTGAAAAAGTACTGCAGGAACTTCATGACGGACCAATGGGCGGACACTATGCAGGAGATGTGATAGCACACAAACTCTTGCTTGAAGGCTACTCCTGGCCAACGTTATTTAAGGATGCACATAGCTATGTAATAAGATGTCAAGTTTGTCAAACTGTTGCTGGAAGAGAGAGGAAACCATCGTTGCCATTACAGTCGGTCAACATCGATCAACCATTTGAACAATGGGGATTAGATATAATTGGTGGGATCGTTCCTCACTCTTCTAAACCTCATAAATACATCCTTACTGCTACTGATTACTTTACTAAATGGGTGGAAGTATTTCTGCTTAAATCAGCCAACTCTGAGAGTATCATCGAATTCATAGATCAATTCATAATTACCAGGTTTGGCTTACCTTCTGCTTTAATTTTCGATAATGCATCATATTTCTCGGGTAATGCTATGACTGAATTTGCACTCAAAAGAGGTTTTAAGTTTAAATATTCTACCAATTATTATCCACAAGGAAATGCATTGGCTGAATCAACGAACAAAAACCTTATTAGAATCATTAAGCAGAATATTTATAAAAATCATAGAAACTGGCATAAGTCTTTAATGTACGTTGTTTGGGCAGATCGAATAACTCAGAAAACTTCTATTGGCACTTCTCCTTTTAATTTAGTTTATGGGAAAGAAGTGGTCCTCCCAACAAATCTAGCTATTCCTTCTTTAGCCTTAGTTCAATTCATTGAAGAAACCCCTTCCTCATCCTTGCAATTAAGATAGTAGCAAATCCTTAAGCTTGAAGAGGAACGAGAAAAGGTCGGGATTACTCATGCGCATCATCAACAGTTAGTAAAAGCTTCTTTTGATTCAAACTTGGTATCTAGAAAAGATTTTTAGCTTGGAGACTTAGTATTGAAATGGGATAAATCCCATGAAGAGAAGGCAAGCATACTAAATTCCAGTGGATGTGGCTTGGACCATTCCAGATTGTCGAAATAATCGGTGCATCAATTTTCATGCTACAAGATTTAGCAGGGAAAAGAGAGTCTTTACCTGTTAATGGACAAATCCTTAAAAAATATTTCCCATAGAAGATGATCTCTTCTATTTTTTGTAAATTATTGTTTTTGGTTTAGTTTTCTTTCTGATAATAAAACAGGTTGAATACGTTTACTTTTGGTTTCCACGAAAAATAGTGTCTCATGTCAATTTTTTTTTTCTCTTGTATAAGTGGGAGCGGTTAGGAAAATTAATCTTTATTTTTTAAACATAGCGTCAAGTGCTATCATTCTTAAAATTCTTACTTGTTCTTTTGTTTCAACTATACAGGTTTTGGTTAAAATCAACCTTAGGAAGAATTTTTCCTCATATCAGTCATAAAAGGCATTAATAACAAGACAAATATTCTCTACAGAAAAGCTATTTTTAAACTCTACATTTGTCGTCCAGAAGAATTCTTAAGGAACCAATGACTTCCTCCCAACTTTAGGAAATTGCAAGATTCAAAGAGTAATCCCATGCACTTTAAACTTAAATAATAAGAGGTCTCGTGAAGAGTCGGCTTATCATGATCATAAAGATTATAACTAACTGACATTGCCAAACTGCATACCAAAACAGGGTAATGACTCGAGATTTTTTCAATCAAAGACAAGGGGTCTCATCACAAGCCAGCTTGTTTAGCTAAGTTATAAATCAAGTGAATGGCACTGTCAATTTTGGCCACCAAACCAAGACATTGTTCTTTAAAAATTAAAAGAGAAATAAGAAAAGAAAAAGAAATAAGTGAATATGAGGATTTATCTTTGAAAATTTCATACTTCTTAAGTAGGATACTGGATCATTGCTGGGTAATAGGTAACCCTGTCGAGGCTATGGATGTCTGCAGCAGCAGAGGCTCTACCTACGACAAATGAGTATACCTAAACTGATCTACGGAGATGTCTTTGTTTTTATCTTAACAAACCAAGTAATGACTGATGTGAGTACAATGACTACCTCTGGGGAGAAGATAATCATAATAAGGATAGTTGGAACAAGGTGTTGTTGATAACAAAGAGCACTATTTACCTTATATTTCTACAATAAAGTTTCATTTTCAAAACCATTTCTATTTTAGAAGTTTTAGAAAATTCAAAAAACCATCAAAGATAACTGGTTCTTTCAAGTGAATCACCAATTGTTGTGACCATCAACAACCCCCCTTTTATTAGTGCTAGCAATAACATTAATAAATTGGGACCCTTCCAAAAAATCAATCTTAGCATTTCATGTTGCCTTTTTTTTTTAGAATTAAAAAAGATATCAAATTAGAACTTGCTAAAACATGTAAATTTACCTTTTCATACTCCAAGCGCATAAAACATCACAAGCTATGAGTTTCCTTATAAAGAGCGCTACATGACCACAAGACCTAAAAAAAACTTTATAACGGAAGACTCTCGAACATTAAGAGAAGCTTTAAAAAACCTACTTTTAAACAATATTATTGCATCACAAAAGGTCACAACGGGCATCTCTTATAAAAGTAACTCCTCGAAAATGCAATCCATGAGAATGCGAGATCACAAAGTCTTACAACCTCATCGCATCGCAAATTCCAAATTTTGTGACGCTACTTAATGTAACACACCCAAATATCATGAAATGTGATAGCCTCTCGCAAATCACATATCGCAGCCGCCCGACGAAACAATGATTTTTAACGATAATAGGTTTTGCGATATTGTGATCTGTGATATTGCGAAGCAAATTGCAAAATTGCTTTTATTGCATATAAAAGGGCTCATAGTTCTAGGACAGTACTTTCCGTCATTCAATGCAAAAGTGATGAACATTAAAATTTAACTTAGCGGTCCATTAGTGGTCATTTATTAAAAAAACAATTCGGATTCGAGTAAAGGAACATTTGACACAAGGTGATATCTTTTGATATGATTTAGAATTAAATATTTCTCGTCACCTTATTTCTGTCTTTCTATTGATGTTTCCTGTATTCACTAGCATCTTGATCATATCCTTGCTCTGCTTACAATTTTCAGGAAGAGTACGCAGAACGTAATACACGATGAAATGGGGAAGAAAGGCAAGGCACCCGCATCTGAGAAAACAGAAATGACTCCATTATTCACAAACAACACTTGTACTAGGGATGTAGGGATATCTACCTGGGAAGCCATGTACCAATTGTTAGAAGAGGAAAACTCGAGAATTATGAAGGTTACAGTTACAGCAGATGGACGCGGCTGTTTTGAAGCATCCCTAAGTAAGCTTGCATGCTCGTTTCTACACAGTGTTGCTACGAGGCCGAAGATACTCCCCTACATAGATATGGTGAAATGGATTATAGATCACGAAGACATATCTGATAGAGAGTTCAAGACAGCCAATCAACAAGTCATGGGGTCATTTTTCCCTAATAATTTGAGACGCATGTATCACTTGCCAGAACCCCAAGCCAACTACAACAAGAAATTTGAAGAAAAGTTTTCCAAGGAGAATGAAGACTTAGCAGAATTCACAAAGCATTGGTCGAACAACGAGGAAAGATTAAAGAAGCATAAAAACGGTATGTAATCCATTGGCTCTCTTTCTTCTCCTTATTGTTTTGCCGCTGCAATGTCGTGTAGACTGTTTGGGAGACCAGACACCAATAAGTTTTCATCAGAGTGGTTACCTCTATTGGATGCAACTACCAATGCCACAATAATGGATTGGGCCCAAATTTTATTAGATAATTTAGCCTCTGCTATTTTAGGATATCGAACTAAAAGAATTTTTACTTCAAGGGTTTATCCTCCATTCTTTTTAAGCGCATATGTCATGGACGCCATTTGTTTTGTCTCTGATTTTCCTCTTATGGGATGGAAGTGGATGGTGCAAAATCCTCTTCCCATTTAGGTTTATGATCGCAGGCTGAACCTGCATTACCACGATCTTCACAACTTCTATGCTTATAAACATACATGCTCTATTTTGCCCAATTCAAAATTATACAATCTCTTTTTAATTCACTCTTTATGCGGAAGCTTTCTTTCATATTTATGGTTATAAAACCAAGATCCACAATAATCATTTCTCAAACATCAAATTGTTTATCAATCAGGTTTTAAATGCTTCATAACACCAGAACTATGCCTTAAGTCCCTCATTCATTTCATCACCAACATTCCTCATGTGTTTATACACCATCACAAATTCTTCCTGCATGTGTTGGATTCAGTTAAATGCGCCCTTGAGTTATCATAACAACTTAACAAAGTTATTTAAACCCAAATTTGGAAGTCAACCAACCAAATTGTGCCCTTCAATTTACCACAGTCTTCATTATTATCATAATGGAACTCCATTAACCCAATGCATTACAATTTTTACATGTTTACAAATTTCATTGCAATTTAACATTCTTTGGACTTAAAATTTCCATCTGTATAAGCGTCTTACTCCAGGCTCAGGACCACATAATGATTCCAATTTTCATACCTTTATATCTACGTTCTTGCCCAGAAATGAACTCTATTCCTCAGCACAGATTAGCCTCTTTCCTTGTATGGAGATTCACCAATCAAAATCAATTTAGGCAATCGATCTTTCACAGAGTTTGTTACTCTGCCAACGCTTATAAACAACAATCTACTCATGTGATTTCACTTACCTCCACAGTGGTCAATCTGGCTCATGCAACTCGGCATCCGTTTTCCAACATTCCACTTGAAACTTCTTTACAAGTATTCCGGCAAACTGTGTCTTCCACCTTCTGTCCACACTATCAATTCTGCCTCTTCTCAACTTCAATACCTTTCTATAAATCGATTTCCTATTGTTTCTTCTATACCCATCGATTTATTAGTTAATCGATTCAAAATTCTGAAGTTTCAACCAGACTCTAAATTAAAAATAAACTTACCTCTCCTTGCAACACGCATCATCAATTTGGAATTCAACGCTATTGCTTATTGTTCTGAAAACTTGTCCTCTGCACCAGTGTTTGTATGAATTGCAGATGTGATACGTACCATTTATTCTGTCTTCACGCCTCGAAATCGACTTCTACCATTGATTTCTCCTACGCATTTGATATAATGAATTGAAAACCCAAATTTCATCAATGTTGCAATGCTATCACCATTTCAAATCAGATCTGCGCACTTTCAAATCTATTAACTCGGCATTCAGTGTTCTGCAACCTAGAATTCAACGCATGACTTGTTCTTTCAGCATTTGGCAATCATTAATACATTTACGCAATAGGTACATTCCATCACTCATTATATCTGTAGTTAAACTCAAACCCAAACATTCACTTCAGTTATGCATAAGATTTTATGTTATGGTTTCACGCATTTGTCAAAGACTGTTCTGCAATCGAACTATGACATCTACCATAATAGAGTCAACATATTCAATTATCTTTTGAACTATTCACGTTTCAATATATATACTCCTTTACCATTTAGTGCAACAGCACCCTCAACGTTCCAACGAATAGCCACTTCTGCTATCGATCACCCAGGGTTTCACAATTTCATTCACTGTAGGTTTCCTTTGGTCGATATTTTCAATAATCAATTCCTTAAACATATATATGCATTTGACCATAAATAACTATAACTTTCACAACCAATCACCATGTATATATATAAATAATATATATATATATTATATAATATAATATATATATATATATAAAATATATAATCTGAAATCAAAACAATAACTTACAACTTTTTCTGGCCAGATGTTTCAATTCTGTGGCCCTTTACAGTTTCTGAAGGCTTACAGCCTTGATGTTCAACCTCACACTCTCTCACAGTCTCAATGTTGTTTTTCTCACAAATCCCCTTCCTATTTATACAACTTTTAAAAATCATTTAATTAAATGCTCAATTCCTCAACAAACCCCTAAATCTCTCAACATCCCTAAAGGATAGATCTTTACCCTAAAATCCTTCAACTAATTAAATTCCCTCATATCCTTTTATTAATAAAAAGATATTTACAAAAAAATGCTCACCTTCTCCTATTTTATTCAAATTAATTAATAAAATATTAAAAATTATCACACCCCCTTTTAACATATTTACAAAATAAAAACACCCTTGATGCTCCTGCATCAGTTTATCACAAAGTATTGTGGGAATCCAATTTCATCCCACATTTCTACAAAATTTGTCATGGAGTTATGCTCCCTATTCCTAAAATGCTCTACAATAAAGATGCCCCAAGATTTTCCCCAGAAGCTAAAGTTGACATTCTCCCTGTGGGAAGGTGGTTTGGAGAGGAATTGTTCACATACATAAGGGTGTTTGGCAGCATTGCTTCACCCCATGTGATTCCTTTTTACGTCCCTGATAAACTAATGGCTAGGGAAATAGCCTACCAGACCTGTGGCATTGGGGGAATGATCAAAGTACTGAAAGATTCTAAAAAGGCCATTTGGCCTCCATTTCCTATAGTATGCGGAGCTTTTGCATTATTTGACTTAGGTGATGCTTTCAAAGAGGTTGATAATATGCTATGTTTACAACCACCAAAGTTCCTGGGGAGGCGGTATGATCCCTTTGGTGTTGTAAGTAATTTTACTACAATGGTTAAAATAAAAGTGCTTACCAATGAAGAAGATCCCTTTGACAATGTCTTTCTACAGAAGAACACTTTGAGAGAGGTTCTACATATGGCACGAATTCAATTTGACCAAGAAAAACTTCAAAAGTTTCACAATTACAGAAAAAAGAGGTTAACGAAGGTCCCTTTGGACCGATTGCTCATTGAACCAGGGAACCTGCTCCCAATGTAAGCATAAGTGGAAGTTCAAAAGAAGAGAAGTCTAAATCAAATTCCGAAAAAGAATCAGCTGAAAAGTCCAATGATTAGTCCAAGAGTGAACACAGCAGAAGTGAGGAATCAATTAAAAACACAGCTCAATCTACAGAAAATCCTGACGACCAGGTTTTGTCCCTGAAACATGTTGAAGTTCCCACTCCCCTTACAAAGCCAACAAAGCCACTTGTAGTGGATCTAGAACGGGAATGGGAGAATTTTAATAAGTTAATCAACACTAAGGAACAGAGCGCAGAGCCACTGACAAACCTAAGAGAGACAGCCACAGAAATGCTGGTAGAAGGGGTTATTAATACTCAGGAAACGAAGCATATTCTTGTTGCTCCATCGTCTAAAACTGTACTAAAGATAAAGGATATTCCTCCTCTGGATGTATTTTGTAGCCCGCAACATAAGATTTTTTCCAGAAGGCAAAGAAAGAAAAGAAAAATAGATGCCATGCTCACTCCAGAGGATGAAACTCTAGATGTTCTTTGGAAGCACCCAACTACAGACCCATCGGAAAATCTAACTAGGCTCTCTCAGATCACAGGAGCATACGCTTCGGCAACAATTGATAAAGCAACACAAGTTCAAGTGCTACTAAAAGAGAAGGAGGATAGGGTTTTGCTTTTAGAACATCAACTACAGAAAGTCAGCATCAATAAAGAAGTAGAAACATAGCTAATAAAACTCCAGCAAGACATCCAGCAGATGCAATTGAATCATCAAAGCAGTTTGCCCAATAAAGAAGAAAAATTACAAGCTATGATAGAACTGCATAAGGAGGATCCCAAAATTGGGGAATTTATCACAGAAGCACTCACTCTTCATTCCCAACTCTTGCAATAGGAAGAAATACTCTTCCAGAAGATCTCGCAATGGAATTCCCATTGTGAAACAAGCGATAATATTAAAAATCAAGTCATATATTTACGACTTGATTATGATTCAATTTTTAAGAAGGTTTCAGAATTCTTAAACTGGGAGAGATCAGAAGAAGGGAAAAGATTGGAATTTCCCAGAATCGATGAATCGTATAAAGAAATGTTATTTTTGAAATGGGATTCCCAACTTAAAGAAGCAGAACAAGCGATGGAAGAGGCAGCAACAGCAGCAAATAGTGTCATTGTGTACATAAATGAAAATCTTCACAAGGCCAATTTGATATCAGAGACTACCCCGGGCTTCCTCTCAAAGGCACAATAGCTTCAAACAAAGTGGAAACATACAACAGAGGAAAAGGCAAAGTCGATTAAACAGGTAAAAAGGTTAAATTGGGACACACACTGGCAGTACTTGGTAAAGCTATATAGCCAATGGATGACCCTGAAATGCCTCATAATCTCTGCCGAGAAGATAGTGCCAGCTCTAGCCAACGTCGTATTTGTAGGACTGTTAAGAGCCGAAGTCGGCCAACCAACACTCTTGAAACTAATGCTGGACATTTGCAATCTAAAGGATCAGATGTAGGATTTATCATAGATACAGTTTTGTTTTGTTTTAGTTCATTTTTGCTTAAAATGAGGCAGGTGGTTTAAACCTCCTCATCTATTTTAGTAATATTTATTTTTAAGTTTCATTAGAGTAGTATTTAAACCCCTCTCATGGATTTAGAGAGAGGTCCATAGTTTTATCAAAACAATTCTTCAGAACGTGCAGTTTGCCCCCCACTGAGGAGGTTTTGATAAAATGAATCGAACGATATTTATTTTCATATGAGTTTGATGTCTGCTACTGAAATGCAGTTTTGTACTCTTATAGATTTGAAGATAAATCTATATTGCTTCAGCTCATGAGTAGAACTTATTACCAATGTTATTTTATCTCTTGATACTTTTCACTTATGTGCCAAGCGATAAATTATTTTTAGTTATTGATATATGAAATTCTAAATGTTTAGTTGTCATTATTGCACTTTTGTATGGTGATAACTTACTTTTTATGCTGAGTATATGAATAACTCTTATGCGATATTTTTCTCGTAATTGTTTCGGCTAACTTTTTATATGAAACAATCATTTTTAATGGATTCTTTTCTCGTAGTGATTGAATGATTTTTATTATCTATTTTTGTTAGAAATTATTTTAGATCGCATAAGTGAAATGTTACTCGTGGGATAATTTAAAGTTAGATGTTTTTTTTTATTAGAATAAATTGCTTAAAAGATAGACTAGATTTAGAACAAGCATTCACCACATAAACCCAAAAAATAAAAACAACATCCCGTTAGTACACCCATCATAAACAGATTGGGAAATTGGTCCCATCATCCCCAGTCGGAGCCACTATTCCAAATGGAAAGGGATCTGCTTTAAGGTCTGGACCAGGTGTTTATCCCCCTTGTTGTAGACCCGATTTTTCGAGCCTTCAACACCTATGTTGGGCATTAGTAAATCATTCCGCATAGGAATTGATTAATGGGGCCTTAATCTTAATATTGAAGGTTTAACTCGGTAAAGAGTTAAAATTCTTGGCACAGATAGGTCATGCGCATAATCCATAAAAACTGTGGGTAGGCAAGGGTAGCCCTACATCACTTCTCCTCCAAGTTACTGAAGAGATATTTGTTACTGGTCATATGGAATGAAGCTCCATTGTCCAAGTACCACACACTACCCATCATCAATGACACCATACTCGATGAGGGTAAAATCCAGTTCGAACTATGAAGCAAGAGCTTCACCTACCACTCCTCCTAAGGGATTATTATCGGCCTTCTTGTGTGGACACTTTGTGGCAAAGTGTCCCAGCTTGTGACAGTGAAAACACTTTATATTCAACATGTCCTTCTTCTTGCCGACTGACAAGAATCTGATTTGGAGTGGGATGACTTCCCCTTCCCTTCTTTGTCTTACCAGCTAAGGCCTAATTCTCCTCATCATCATTCTTTGATGAAGATCTGTCTATGGTGTTCCGTTGAATCTCTTCCTTTACCAAGTCAGACCACAATCACTCCCACTCCAGTAGCTTCTCCCTCTGATTAACTAAGTCTCGGTAACTGTGAAAACTCCTGGGAAGTCCTAGAAGTGCTAGGCTCACCAGATCGTCTTTTGCAACAGTAATCTCGACACTTCCAACCTCATCCCCACATTGTGTGAACTTGGTCAAGTACTTCGGAATTGTGTCGTCCTTCTCCATCTTCATATTTTTGAGCTTTTCCTTTAGTGCCCGCTTCCTATGGTCACTATTATTTTGAAATAGGTTCGTCAATTCCTTCCACATTGCAAATGGAGTTTCCTTACTATGGGGATTTGAGAAAATATGATCTTGAACTCTTTTTAGGACAATCCTTCTCTCCTTTGCCACACACTTTCTCCATTCAACAAAATATTTAGCATCAGATGTTGGAGGCTTCGGAATATCATGATCTATGAATTCCTTTAGCCCATTGTCTTCCAATACTGCCTCCATCATATCCTTCCAAGCTATGTAATTTGGTCTTCCCTCCAGGGTATACTCAAGTCTCAAACTGTAGAATGAATTCCTACTGACTCTGAATTATGAAACTGCAAATTCAATTTCACCTACACAACAAACTCATATTCTCCTCTTCTATAATGTCTTCATCTCTGATACCATGTAAATTTTTACTTGTAGATTCAAAATTCTTATGTAATATGCTAAAACAAAAGACTTGAATCTACTCTACTCATCGGAAAAACAAAAATTGATCTATGAAAAAACGAAGCAGAAAAGGAAGAATTTCAATCACACATAACATAATATTTTTCTGGGGAAAGAAACTGCTCAAAACCCCGACTATATATATTACATTAACCAAAAGATCTGAAAAAAAAAAAATACAACACTTTTTCAACCCAAACAATCTCTGCACAAGTGCAATCTATCTCACTGCTTTGCAAACTAGCTCAAGTCAACACTTAGCCAATTCTGTTGCCTGCCAAGCCCCTACTTCTTGTGTAATTCCTAAGGGAGTTAGCCCATATTTAATTGGGAAAATCTCTCACTATAACTGCGCAATCCATCATAGACCTTCTACTAATTGCATGCACCATCTATACAACTTGGAAAATTATAAAATTGATAGTACAATATCCCTGAACTCTAATCTCAACTGGGTCTCCCTATTAACTAACATCCATGAGTTATTTATGAGTGAATCTTCAGTTAACTGTTGGAGCAATGAAGTTGCACTGAAGCTTCTCCCCACTACCAATTCCTCCAACTATTTGAACTAGCTTAACTGACTATAACTCAATTAGGTTGAGTTAATTGATTACAACTCAAAATAACTCAACTTGGACCCCTAAAATTTAGCAATAACTCTACATGACTCTAGATAGACTTCCAGCTCAAATTTACTGAGCCAACTAATAGATGAAGTTTTCAAATGGTTTTTCTCTTTCAAATCCTTGGTGGAAAATAAAACAAGGAAGAATATCAAAATATTGAGGACCGGCAATGGAACCGAATATGAATCAGATGAATTCAATGACTTTTGCAAAGAGACAGGAATTAAGAGGGAGAAATCCATTACATACACTCCTGAGTAAAATAGTTTCTTTGAAAGAAAGAATCGAACAATCATGGAAGTCGTGTGTGCCATGCTCCATGGTCAAGGTTTACCAAAGTTCTTATGGGGATAAGCAACAAATACTACTGTAGATGTTCAAAAAAGGAGTCTGCATCAAGCACTGGATTTTAAGACACCTGAAGAAGTTTTCACTGGTAAGAAACCTGAAGTTTCTCATTTTAGAATATTTGGTTGTCCCTTGTATTTTCATGTGCCTAAAGATAAAATAAACAAGTTAGAAGCATCTTGGAAGAAAGGTATATTTTTGGGCTATAGCGAAAATTCAAAGGTGTATAGAATCTATGTGTCTGGTCAAAGAGAAGTGGAAATTAGCCATGAAATCACCTTCAATGAAGACACTTCCCTTCGGAAGGCCATAGATCTTCTCATTCCAAGGAAGGATAATGATGGTGCTACAAAAAAGCAGGATGAACCTCTGACAAATGAACTTATGCCCAATGTTGATGACTCGATTGATCCCACTGATCCACCTCCTGGTGATCCCTCTACCACAAGAAAAATAATTGTGGCTCAAATATATTCTCGAATATGCTGAAAGACATATTTCTCCAAGAGGGACATTCCGCGAAAGCCAGAAGTTGAACATGTATTGAGGGTACTTAGTTGCTATGAGTACTATTGTTCAAACTAGTCCATGTACGTTCGAAGAAGTCATAAAGCACCAAGTCTGGAAGGATTCAATGAATGAGGAATATGAATCTATCATGAAAAATGATTTCAAGGATGTGGTGCCTAGACCGAAGGACAAGTCCGTAGTCACCTCAAAATGGCTATACAAAATTAAACATGGAACTGATGGGAGTGCTGAAAAATATAAGGCCAAATTCGTTGCTCGAGGCTTCTCTCAAAAGGAAGAAGTGGACTATGATGATATATTTGCACCGGTTGCTAGATATACCACTATCTAATCAAGTATTTCTCTCGCTATATCTCAAGGATGGAGCCTACATCAAATGGACGTTAAGGCTGATTTCTTGTATGGCTCGCTTAAGGAGGAAGTCTACTTGGAACAACCTCAAGGGTTCAAAGTACAAGATCGAAGGACACACATGCAGGTTGAAGAAATCCCTCTATGGGTTGAAGCAAGCCCCTAGGGCTTGGTACGAGAGGATTGATAGCTATCTTATGGAGCTGGGATTTACAAGGAGCGATATTGATCCCAACCTCTACTTCAAGGTTGAAAAGGGCATGCCTCTCATTTTGGTCCTTTATGTAGATGATATATTTCTAACAAGTGTAGACCCTCTCATTTATCAATGCAATAGGGGTTTGGCTTCCGAGTTCGAGATGAAGGACCTAGGTTTGATGCACTACTTCCTAGGCCTAGAGGTCTTGAAAAATCTAGGTGAGATTATCCTTTCTTAAGGAAAGTACATTGTGAAGTTGCTTGAGAGATGTGGGATGGTAGATTGCAAGTCTTGTCTACTCTGATGGAATTCAACTTCAAGAAGCCATGTGGAAGTGTTGTTGCACCTGAATTGGAAAACCCTTCTGAGTATCAACAAATTGTGGGCGTCTTGATGTTCTTGATAAACTCCAGACCAGACATATGCTTCGCTATGAATACGTTAAGTAAATTTATGGTCAAACCTCATTACATACTTTGGATTTCTAGTAAGAATCTCTTGAGATATCTCTATGGCACAATCAACTATGGACTGAGATCCACTGTCGGGAATTTGAGGCTACATGGATATACTGATGTTGACTGGGTTGGAAGTGTGGTGGATCATAAGAGAAAGTCTAGATGTTGCTTCTCATTGGGGTCTGCGTCAATTTCTTGGATGAGAAGGAAACAAAAATCGGTTGCTCTAAGCACCGCTAAGAACGAATACATTGTTGCTAGTATGGCCTGTATTGAAGCTATTTGGTTGAGGAATCTCTTTAGTGAACTATTTGAGCATGTGCTGGATGCCACTGTGATCTACTGCAACAACCAGACTGGGATTCTCATTTCATGGAATCTTTTGTTCCATGACCACTCCAAGCACATTGATATCAAGTACCACTTTATCCAGGATATGGTACAACGAGGACCAATAAGGCTCCGACACATCAGGATTGATGAGTAGGTCACAAACATCCTCGTGAAACCCTTAGGGAAGGTCAAATTCTTAGCCTTCTGACAGAGACATGGAGGCATGGAAAGACCCTCCCATGAGGGTCTAGCTTGAGTTAGATATTGAGCTTTGAGAGTTCCTAGGGGTGTGGCATACTTCTTGGAGCTATAAGAGACCATAGAGTGAGTAGTTCACCTTCCCCTATTGGTGTGTTGTGTACAGGGTGTGTGGTTCATCTTCCCCTATGATACATGTGTGTAGGTTGAGTGTTTCACCTTCCCCCATGATTGACATGTGCATAGGATGAGTGGTTCACCTTGTCCTATGGAATATGAGCAGGATGAGTGGCTCACCTTCTCATGTTGATGCCCCAGCATACATCCTACCTATGTAGTTCGGGACTCATGGGAAGAACCTCTCGTCTAGCTAATGAGTTGGTAAAAGTGGATATGGACCATAGCACTACCTATGGACACATTATGAATTGTCGTACTTTGTATGTCTAGGTTGCATGGTGTTCAACAACTTGATCTGGGATCAATTCTGATTGAGGTTCTACCTTTGGAATGACTTTTGTCAGTGAAGAGTGGTAAGGCCTTGTGACTCACTCTCGGTCAATTTTTCTTCATTATTCATATCATTGTTCAGAAGAGTAGAGATGAGATGAGATACAAAGATGGTACATGATGACGAGATGGAAAGATGATGGATGGATCAACAAGTGGAATTCTCCCTAGTTGAGAGGTAGTGTTAAAATTAGAAACTAGGGCCAAATTCCATCTTAGGACAGCTCATTTGATGGAGATGATGATTGCATTAAATTCATCTTTTCAATAGGACCAAAATTGATATAAATATCATCCAATTTGGATGATAAGAAGTGTGTGTTTGAATTTGTGCCCACACATGTGCAAATTGTTTAGGTCGGCCACATCATCATGTAGGCTCATGAAGCCCAATGAATGTGACTCTTCACCCTCAACGAATTGTATATATACAAGCACCCTCTCACCTCATTTGGCATCATCACACACATTTCTTCTCTCTCCTCTCATTGGTTTATACAGCTATTGGGCATATCTTCTCTCTCTCACATGTGGTAGAAGGACGAATTTTCTAGGAAAATTGTAGGGTCAAATTTCAAGATTGTTGTAGGAGTTTGACCAGAATTGACCAAGCACTTTGACTCGTCCTTTGACTATGATATTTGTGTGAAAATTTTGTTTTTGGTAGGTCATATAGTTTGGCACAGGAACCAATAATTTCTAGGCACTTTGACCATAGGGCTGACCATAGGTTTAACTGCAAACCTAACCGCAAATTTGAGTGCAGAGTTAACCAAGTTTGGCCGCAGTTTTTAGGACTATTTTGGGCTGGATTTGACCACCTTATCAGGGCAAGTTTGACTAGGTATGACCGAACTCCAAAGAGGAAGATTCGTTATTGCATTGAACATACTTGACTTTCTGGTTAGGGCAGCATTTGACTGTAGATTTGACTTGGATTTTGCAAGTCAAATTTGACCTTTTGTACTCTCTCTCTCTGATAAACATTTTGATATAATAATAATAAGAATTTATCAAAAGGTTTTCCCCACATTGGACTTTTTCCCAAGCATCCACCAAATTTGGTGTCCTCTTGTCTTGGCTTGTCTTTTGCATTTTGTTTCATGTTCTATCTACTTTTATTATCAATGTGATTAAAGGATAATGTGATTGTTACTGGGAACTAAATTGGAAACTAACATTGGGCTACTAAAGGAACATTGAAGTAATTGTGCTAAAGCATAGAACATACCATTGTTATCCAAAATTAACAAAGATACAATCCAAATGAAACTTGCTTAATCACAATATACTCATAGAAAAAATTGTCAAATATCTATGATTCAATTATTCAAGTATCCACAAGATATATGCTCTTAAAATGAAATACCAACGATATACCAATAATCCACACTAGATATTTATCCAATGATAATTAAACAATTTAGCCAGTGGTTATCAACAACTAAGATATTTCAATGAGGTAAGTGCCAATATTACTCGGGATATTTCAATAATGATTCCTTGAAACAATTAGAAATCTTCCAAAATATTTAGACAAGATAATTGTCACTATGCCAAGGATTCAAAATAACCACAAACCAATGATGGAAAATGAGAACAAGATTACTTATTTACTTAGAAAAAATACCTAATGATTCCTTTTTAGATTAGCAACGTTCTTTAGACAATTAGATGCTCAAAACAATAATTCCAAATAGATTTCTCATTTCCAATAATTTCAAACACTTGAGATGAGAGTGCTTTAGTGAGTGTAATTGTTAGATGTGATCTTATGAAATATTTAGTCAACACACAGCAACAAATGTGTTAGTGCACTTGAACAATAATTGGAAATTTCAATGCTAATTACTCCCTTCACAATGGCACAAGAAAACCTATAAAACAAGTAACAACTATAGTGTAAAACAATGAAAGGACGTATGTTACTTATATCACAATTAAATGAGAAATTATTAACCTTTTAAGACAACAGTAAGAAAATATTATAACAGCAGTAAGATGATGTATCACAATAGCAGATAACTTCAGTAAGCGACCAATGCAAACTTGTGCCAAAATTGTCAAACAAATTCCAAATTCCAAACCAAATTTTCCACTATGAAATCTAAGGTATTTAGTAGCCAAGTTTGAGGTGAAGGATCTGGGACTGATAAATTATTACCTAGGTATGGAAGTATGACAAAAAATTGGGGAGATATATCTAGGGAAAGGAAAGTATATCATCAGGTTGTTGTAGAAATTTGGGATGGTGGATTCCAAGCACGTGACAACTCCTATGATTACCAATCTAAAGAAAGTGAGGAGCTCTGACTCAAGTCTCATAGATCCTACCTCCTATCATAAGTTGGTGGATTTTGTAATGTATATGGTAAATACTAGACCATATATATGTTTTGTTGTTAACATACTTAGTCAATTTCAATTGGAGCCTCGTCATGATCATTGGATAGATGTCAAGCATATATTGAGATATCTTCGTGGCACTATACATCACTGCCAAACGTACAATAGCAAGGAACTAAAGTTGATTGCTTTCATAGATTATGATTGGGGTAGAGGTGTGACCGATGGAAGAAACACTACAGGCAAATGATTTAGTTTGGGATCTTCCAAGATCTCAAGGATTAGTATAAATAAATATCTCATTTCTTTTAGTAGTGTTGAAGCAGAGTATGTGGTTGCAAGTGAAGTAGGAAAGGAGGTTGTATGGTTGAGGAAGCTTCTGACAAATTTGTTTGAGAAGCCTATGGGTTATACTGTGATAAACTCGGATAATCAAAGTTGCATCAAGATGTATGAAGATCTGGTGTTTCATGCTAGGACAAATCATATCAACAATAAGTTGCACTACATTAGCAATTTGGTGTAGGATGGGATCGTGAAGCTACAGTATGTCTCAACTGACGATTAGGTAGCTAATATACTAACAAAGTCTCTTCCTAATAAGAATTTTGAATATCTTAGAAGCATGCTTGGTTTAGTAGATATTTTTGATCTTGTTGTTGATGATAAAATTTTGGAAGAGATTTGTTGAGGCTTTGTGTGTGAGACACATTACCTGGGAGGACATTAGGCCGGCACTATGTGTTGATGTCTAGATCCTGAAGTAGGGACGGTGGCATTGGTCATAGAGTTGTGACCTTCGATATGCACCTAGATCCCTGGGCTTATGGTTAGCAAATAAGCCTGATGGTACCTAAAGAGATTGAAATATTTAGTCTATCTTAGTCCCACCCAGATAGATTGCCCTGTCCATTGAAATGCGGTGCCTAAACTCTTCATATTTCATATGTTTTGAGATCTTCTTTGTACTTGTATATGTTATTATGAATACCTCCTTAGTTAAGAGGGAGACTTGAAGAATGTAACTAGGTTCGATCTTCATAAATGTATTTGAGTCATTATGTAATGTACTTGTTAAAAGAATGAAAAAGAAAAAATTAATTATTATTAAAATGACTTATTAAAGCACGGGATTCATGCTTGACTCATATTTTATTAGTAAAACTCCCCATTGTGGACTCCTAGGATTTATATTGATTCATTAGAGTCATTGTACATTTTATGAGACCCTTCTTGGGTTTTTGAATCATGTAAAAAGGTTTATTATTGATTCCTCCACACTAAGTCGACCTCATACTGGGAAATTCGGCCTCACCTAAAGCCTATATATACTAGCATTTTGAATTCATTTGGAGAAACTCACTCACAAGTTCGATACCCAAGAACAAGAACGCAGAAAAAGTGTGAAATTCCAAGAAGAGAAGAAGAAGTGTTGGAAGGATCAAGGTCGAATTTTTTGGCTCTCTTTCTATCTCTTATGTGAAGTTATTGGTCTAGTTATTAGATCGAATTCTTACTGTTGGAAGGGTTGAAATTGTGAAAGTATTGGGTTGAAGATTCTGTTGCTCGAAGATCGAAATTTTGGATTTGTTGGGACAAATTGTTGATGCTGCAAGGTCAAAGGTCTAGGTTGAAGTTGTTGGAAGAAGAGGCTAACTTTGTGGTTGGAGGAGGTCTATGTCTAGGTTGAAGAGTCTCAAGGAAACTATTGAAGGAAGATATTTTCACTGGGTTTCCCCCTAGATAGGGGGGTTTTCCATGGCAGATTTCCTACATATTGTGTCTTTTGTTTTTGTGATCTTCATCCACACATAATTTGGTAATTGCTTCATGAAAGATAATATAACAAAGAAGTAAAAGAAGCCAACATAATTCACAGGTAATTATCAAGAAATATAAATCTATCCCTAACTCTACTAGCATTAATTTTTCAACGCTCTTGTTGTTACCTCAAGTGTTGTAAAATTTACTTCGTGGAGAGATTTATTATACTTGGTTTAAGATATACTCCATCTGAGAGATGATATTGGACTGAATCTTCAAACTTGTAAAAATTGATGGTAGTGTTCACTTGTTGATTTGATAATTATCACAGTGGCATATTATGTAGTGTTGTCATTAACAAATAACGTTAGTGAAGTCGTCTTCACAGATCACGTACACGTATTTGAGCAGTCGTCACTTGTTGATCTCAATTTTGAATTTCCATACAAGAAACCATTGATCAAGTGATTTAGAAAGACTTAGATGGTTATTATAATCAATATTATGGACATATAGCCTCTCTTCAACCTTTACTATGTAGAGGTATGTAATATTATGCTCAGATGTGTGCAATAGATCAGGGCTGAAAATTGAATGTTGTAGTTAATGATTGGAGACCAAATGCAAAAGGTGATGACAGAAATTTTTCTCTCTTCAAAACACACCTAAATGACTTCGTTATCAATGAAAACGCAGTCAATATTTACTCACATTCCAAGCCACATGTTGTTGGAATCATGGTGTGCATGGATCCAGCTAGCTGATGTTGGCATTGGTTCATGATGGCAACTAGCTCATGTTGGCATTGAAGTCAACCCTTGTAGCCTAGCTGATGTTTGGATGTCATTCATTGTAGCATGGTTGAAGATTGTTGTGTTTACATTGGAATGATTGGTTGGCATTTATGTCAATAGTATGATGTCACACTCATGACGGTCAGATGATGGAATTAGTTTGGTTGCAAATCTACATGTGATGGAGATGATGATTGGCACACTAGTTAAGTTAGAAACTAGGTCTTCATGCTTATGCTCATGGAGATGACTTGTTTCAATGTGATAACCTTATGTTTGATGATGGAGATGTGCTACATAGTATTGCAGGGTTGTCAAAGGTGTTGCAACTTGTGGAGATGATTATTGGAGACTGGAGGACTTGTTGGCACTCTTGCCAACGTTGTTTTTTGGCCTTTTTAGGTCAACTTGGAAGCAAACACTTGGGAGACATGTTTAATCCACTTGCAAATGTGTCAGAGGCTATGTCAAAGGTTTGGAGGCATGTACAGGAGCTGAAGAAGAGAATTCAATAGGTGGCAAAGGTTTTGAGCAGAAGGCTTGATGTTTTTCTTCATCCTTAGCCCCAGTCGCATGGAGGAAATCCTCTGAGAGCGATTGAAAGTCTCCAGTCACTAGTAGATAGGCCTATCAAATCGACTGAAGGTTCCAGTCAAGATTTTCCAGTTTTATGCATGCAATTGAGGATTTTCATGAGAATTTCTTAACATTCTTCACGTAAACCAGAAGGAAATTAGCATATAAATTCCCAAAGGCTTCCAGAATTAGTTGTAAAGTTCATGAATGATTTGAAAAGGTCCTCCAATGATGTGAACTCACTTAGTTCACAAGTAGTCGTCTTAGTGGATTTATTTGGTCCAATTTGTTCACCCTTGATCCTATCCCCAAGCGCAAATTCTCCCTATATGTTTTATATTCATCATTTTTTAGTTGGTTGTTGGTTGGTTTATTGTGTCAGTGAATAAGTGAAAGGTTGCATTGAGGAAATAGGCCTCATACCTAGTTGTGAGAATAATTGCTTTAGTGTATGAGTGTTAATGGTTGCATAGTGAGAAAAACATAAGCAGGCTACAGAATATATCAGATTTGAAGTTGTTGTAGTGGAGATTGTTTTGGAGACTTTTGTATGTTTTTGGATAGTTGTTGTTGGCGACTCTCACACTTGTTTTTCAGGAGTTGTTCATGCATTTGGAACATGCCAATAGTTTCTTTTGTTGTTGATTGTATTATGCAGCATTATATTTTGATGTGAGGGTTTGATATTATGATGGTATTTCAGATTTGATGTGGCCACTATTTTGTTAGTTTGGAGAGCATATGTTTTTGGTGTTTATATTTTATTTGATGATGATATTTTGTTGTTGAGAGCATGTTTGCAGAGTTAAATTCTTGTTGAGAACATTGTCTCGGATCCAGTTTGAAAATAGATGAAAGGAGGTGTCATAGTGTAGAGGAGAAGTGACTTCATGAGAGAGGAGCAGTGATATCGAATCTTTAGCGAAAGGAATGGTTTCTCCATCCAATCAGTGTTGGATAGTACAAGGTAAATTGGGCAAGGATCGATTAATCATGGTGGCATTCATCGAATGGTAGTCCGTAGATCCATGTGAGAATAGAGTCTTCTGATATGATCAGTAGAATCGAGTCTCCTGGTCGATATGTGTTGCCTTATTGTTTATGAGGTCGAGTCTCCAGACTTATCAGAGTCCACTAGCTATGTAAAAGAAAATTTGTTTGACTAATAGAAATTCAAAGCAGAGCAACAGTAGCAAGGGTAGTTTTTCTCCCGAAAGGGTTTCCACCAAAAATATTGTGTCTTATGTGTGATAATGTGATTGTGTGCATTGTTTATTGTTAATGTTGTTGCTTATGGTTTTCAGTTATGCTTATGTGATGCACATGTTTAATGAGTTGCTACATATATGTATGTGTTTCAGTAAGTGAAGTTAATAAAAGAAAAAAATCGTATACAAGTCACACTACTAATTCACCCACCCCC
>APFE030744707.1:0-17629 GCA_000404065.3 Pinus taeda
AGGCCGATAGGCCTTTCCTATGCATGAACGTTTCGTCAACACTTTTACTCTGAGCCATTTGATCAGATAACACATTTTCAACGGTGGATGTGAACCAGAAAAGATCTGAACCAGAAAAGGAAACAACGGAAAATCAAAAAACTCGGAGTGCTCATTTTAGCAAAATGCAAAATTTTCAAGACCCCATGCACCAGAGTATGCATCAGCCTTGCTGTTTCTATTATAAAGCTTTCCTCCCTCTGCCTCTTCAATGCAATTGCCATGCGTTTCATTCATCACATAGCCGAAAAAGAGGAAAATAGGTGGTTTCATTCATCACATAGCCGAAAAAGAAGAAAATAGGTGGCTGGAACTGCGCCTGGGCAGAGAATTTCTTGTCCCCGAGCAACCAATAAAGCAATTGCTTTCCCTGTGCTTGAATCAGTTCGGCCTTTCAAGGTATTTATTAGGTAATCTTGATCTGGAATTCAAGATTTGCAGGGATTTTATGGCATCCAGTGTGCTTCCATTCGTGAGCCGAAGAACCTACAGAGTTTGGTCCTCACTGAGGTCTGATGAATTCCGTTATCAAGCTTTTCCTTACATCGTTTCAGTGCACCAACGTGACTATGTTTCATGCCTTCGAGGGATCTTCCCCTGTCAATCCACTCAGAGCTACCTGGTGACTCAAGGAATTATTCCACGACTTTTTCTTTTTTCTTACCATCGAGTTTAGTTATTTCAGATAGTCGTTCTTTACTGTCAACTCCTTTCTGTAATAATTATGAACATAAGGAGGAGGGTTTGTTGCTTCCTTCGTTGTAACAACAGTAACCATGATAATTTTTATTCTAATGTCTCTTATTTTATATATATGTGATAACCACCAGTTATGTTACAAGATAGATCTTTCCTCATTTCCCTCGTGAAACTCAGACTAGTATGGGCATTTACATTTATAGTTTTTGAGAACTGAGTGTTTAAAGATAGTACTTCTCACATTCACTCAGTAATTTTGCTTCAGAAAGATACTCTGGGTAATTTTGTTTCATGAAGACATATTTAATTCATGGGTTCTTCGATTTTTTTTTTATATAAATGCAAAGTATGATTTTTTTTATATGAATGCAAAGTATGAATGTGGTAAATATTGTGTTAAAATGCCTTAAATATTTATCAATATCTAGGCAATGATTCATGGCTTAAATAATTTTTAGTATGTAGTCTTCCTCCTTATAAGAGAACATATTCGGTGTTGTGAAGTTTAATCTAGACCCACAAGTTTTCGACAAAAAATGGTTGTTCTTTACATAACATTAACATGTTTCTGTTATTTTTAAATTGATATTACATAATTCTCATTTTCCTCTAAGATTTCATTTGCATACTATCTATCTACCTCTTTGTTGGAACCCCTTTTTCTTGGAACATAGGGAGAAATTGATATTACATAATTCTCATTTTCCTCTAATATTTCATTTGCATACTAACTATCTACCTTTTTGTTGGAACCCCTTTTTCTTGGAACATAGGGAGAAAAGTGGAGAAATAACTAATTTTTTTTTTTCAAATAACAACATTGTATTCCATTCTTTACTACATTTTCTTAATGTAATGTGTAGGGATACACTTTTTCTTTTCGACAATTTTATTTTCAACAATTATATGTACACGTTTATACATGCATCTCTTTGACAGAGTCATTTAATTAAAAACAAGTTCTATGCTTTGCTAGTAACTAAGCTCATAAAATTTACATAAAGAAAACTGCAAAACTGTAACATTTACTTATCTTTTAAAGTTCTGTATAATTAGTTCTTCGGACAGATTCACATCCCAACCGTGTAATAGACTACTACGTTTCTCAAGTGAGCCTTACTTTGGCCTAGTCCTTTCCTCTATCTTGTACCTTACTTTAGCCTAGTCCATTCCTCTATCTTGTACTCGAGTCTCCGAATTCCCATTTTAATTGGCCCTAGTCCTTACATGGTTTCTTGCTTAATTGGCCCTGCAATATTCTTCGGTGGCCGCAGCCACGGATCCTCAAATTTGTGTAGATTCCGTCAATGGAGCCATTAACGCTCCTGCTGCAGTTCACGACTTCGAAGATAGGGATTGTTCTTGGGCTTAACGAATAGGAAGCTTATGACTTCGCTTTTCAATCTCCTTGTTTCCTGTGAGCCCGTCGCGGATCTGGGCATGAAAGCGCTGAAATCACCTCTGATGGATTACGCACCTTACAGAGTACCGCTTCTCATTTCTGCGCTGGTGAGAGCGTCCTCTCTCAGTGAAAACAGAGTTAAAGAGATAGTTTATGATGCTGTTGATATTGAGCGGGAGTTTGTTTGTGATGCTCTTCCATGTGATCTTGTTGGGATGAATGCTAAACTCATGAGTCAGTACGTTGACTTTGTTGCCAATAGGCTTCTGGTATGCATTTGTTATTGTCAGGAATAAGTATGGCTTTGTATTGTACATGCACATGATGTAATGTTTTACCAATTTAATTGGGCAATCTCTTTGTTGGCAATTCAGGTTGCATTGGGGTATAGCGAAGTGTATAATGCACAAAATCCATTTGACTGGATGGAGCTAATCTCTCTTCCATAAGTATTTGGTTTTTATTGTTGATTACATTTCCTATGTGTTTGTATTTACTTAGAAATTTGTAATTTTTATTGGGTTTCTTTTCAATGAATGTGCAGAGGGAAAACAAATTTCTTTGAAAAAAGAGTTGGGGAATACCAAAAGGCCTCTGTTATGTCTAGTTTGGGCAACATGGAGGGAACCATATATTGAAATTGGACGCAGATTTTTTAAATTTGATTAATTAGCCTCCCCATCTTGGGAGGGAAAGGATGGTGGCCCATTGTGCTTGTACAAAGATTTTCATTGAGTGAAATTTTGATGGCGCTTGAAGTTTCAAAATCAATCCTATCTTTTCCATCGTTTTGATTAATTAGATTGGGCTATTCCTTTAGGTTAACGGTGGCCCTTTGTGCTTGTACAAAAGGTTTTTTAATGAGAATGAATGCATTTGGGGTTTCAAAATTAAATTTCTTTTTTTTTAAATGTTTGTTAATACATTTGAGCCAATTATTTCAGGATCTATGTACGACAAATAAAAAATTGTTTACTAGTAAGATAATAAACAAATTGCCCTAGCATACAGGATGTCAATTTTCATGATCGTTAATACATCTGAGGCAATTATTTCAGAATCTATGCACAACAAACAACAAATTGTTTGCTAGTAAGATAATAAACAAAATGCCCTAGCATTTAATTCTTGAGCCATTTGAAAATTTATAAGCTACCCACTTCTTCTTTGTATGTAGCCTCAAATTGAACCTTAATATCAGGATTTGGCGCCAAGGACCTTGAATAAATACCCTAGAATGATATATTATGACTTAAGGCCATTAATACTCTTTGGTAAGTAGTCATAGGGCTGTGATCATAATGCAACGAATACCAGTGAATGATGTTTATATAAGCCAATTCATATTGGCATTTCTCCAAACAGTCTATAAGCAAACTAAATTAGCAATTTAACAATCACGACTTGGACCCTCGAACAATGTATATCAGAAATAAGATTCATGAGTTCTATCATTAAATGCACATGAAATTACTCAACACTTGTCTGCTATATGTGGGATTTGGCATCATTTGTCATCAGCGAAACAGAGTTTTGAGAAATAAAGACCAGTGCCCTTGATATATTGCTATGAGGCAATGGAGTGTTGGCTTAGAAGAAACAACCGACTTAGTAATTTATATGATTAATGGAACCAGGTGTGTTGACCAAAGAAAAAATTGTTGAAATACGAATTTAGGTAGTTGAATTAACAGAGTACCAGAGCCCTTTTTAGGTTGAATGGGTTGAGGTATGGATGGAGGAGCTTGCTTTGTTGAAGATAAATGACTTTACCTTCCAATAATCTTCTTTGGTAATGATGAAATGTAGTCACTATCGCTGTAATATTAGCATATATAACAAATATTAATGGGAATTCACCAATAATGTATCCAATAGCCATGGGATATACCAGGTATTCACCAATAGTGTATCCAATAGCCAAGAATACAACTACTTGAGCCACCAAAGTATATATTGTGAAGTAAACACATTCATATTACTCAATAATAAATTCAACCTCAACTGAGAACACCATCATATACCAAATTAAAACTTCTCTCAGAAAATCAAAAAAATAATTCAATACTCAGTCTTTCCAAATATATCAGTATTAGGGTGATTGAATTAATATAAACCTTGGGTTTAAGGTGGATGGGCAATCTACAATATGATCAATACATTTATAGACATTCAAGTCGTGGTATGTAATATGCAGATCCAGTTATGACCATTTCATTCTATGCATTCAATTAAGCTTAAAACAGAGATTTCAAAAAATATTCCTATTGAAGTGGAATAGCGGAGATAATGAATATGGAGAATACCCTCGACTGTCTATACGCCCCAAGGTGAACGGATGGAATGCTGCGCAAACTCTTCTTCCAGTTGTTGCTGCTCTGATCTCGAGGATGTATAATTCTATAGTGCCTTGTAAATATGAGGTCAATATTGAGGTTTATATGAATGAGTATGGCATGGACGCTATCGTATTTGCACTGGTCAGGAAGAAGTCTGCCAAGAGTATGCATAAGGATACCAGGGATCTCCAATAGTATGCCAGCTTGCTTATGCCACCTTCGAATCAAAAGTGGCTCAGGGAGGAGCTCGTTGCAATTGCTGAGTCGCAGATCCTATTTTCTTTCCCTTCATTTTGGTTTAAATTCCGCTTCTTTCTTTTGATTGATGCCGAATGAACCATCTTTGATGTCAAGAGATTCATTGGGAGAAAGTAAGTACTCTGATCTCTGATTTGCCCATTTATTAGACAATTATATTTATTGCAAGTCTAATTCTTGCCTTGATATTGAACCCACAAGGGTTCCAGTCATGAAATTGGCATGTTAAGTCAGGGGTCAAGCAACATTTTGGTTGGGGTCAGATCAGGATTTGGTTTCTACCCTATCCAAACTTCACGAAATGATTTAAAACTTTTACTTGATGAGCACAATTAAATGAAAACATTTGTTTTATATAGGTTTGAAGAAAAAAAAGTTCAGAAGGATATGAAATTGGTACCATGCAAGATTGTGAATAAAGAAGAGAAACCTTATATTTAAGTTCAGGTACGAGATGGAGAGACAAAGGTATTTAGCCCTGAGGAAATTAGTGCTATGATTTTGACTACGATGAAGGAGACTGTAGAAGCATTCCTTGGCAAGACTATAAAGAATGTCATGGTGACTGTCCTTGGTATGCTTTCTTTTCAACTTTTTTTTTAATGAGGTTGTGGGTAACCAATTGTTCACTGCATTGTCACTGTTAACTTGTGGGCTTGTGCAACTTATTTTACTAATGCACAACGCCAAGCAACGAAGGATGCTGGTGTTATTGTTGGCTTGAATGTAGCTCGCATTATCAACAAACCCACAGCTGCAGCAATAGCTTATGGCTTGGACAAGAAGGGTGGAGAGAAAAATATTGTTGTTTTTGATCTTGGCGGTGACACATTTGATGTCAGCGTTCTGACTATTGAGAATGGAGTTTTTGAGGTTTTGGCTACAAACGGTGATACCCATCTTGGAGGCAATCTATCTGAACTCTGTCTGGCAGTTTTACATTACGAATTTGAATACGTGCACGGTGGTTATCATTGACTTTTTTGGTTGGCTTTTGAGCTTTGAACTTACCAGGATGTACACTAATATGTAGGTGAGGACTTTGACCAAAGGATAATGGAATATTTCATCAAATTGATCAAGAGAAAGCATGGAAAGGATATTAGTAAGGATAGCATAAATGAAATAAGACATTCAATGTGTTCCTTGTAATATAGATATAAACAAAACATCTAAAAAAAAGTAATTGCACAATGATTCAGTCCAAGAAAACAAGATTTTCCACAAACCAATTAACTCTTCTAGAAAAATTCAATAATTCCAATTTAATAATCCTGTCGGCCTCTCTTTGTACCTTTTGGGACAATTGCTAGTTATAGTTGTGGCAGACATGGTATTCCACATTAATTTTGCTTTTGACTACCAATTAGTTTTTCTTTGACAAAAAAATTATGTTGCTTATCCATAGTGTAATCTTGGGAATTCATTTTTTGTTATTTTTTATTATTATTTAACTTGATTTATTTGTAAAGTGATTGGTTGAGGTCTTATTATGGACAATTTAGTAACTTGAATTTCTATTATTTAATGTTTTTTTATTTTTAGTTATATTTCTTTTTTATTTAACATTTTGTTTATTTTTTCTTTTTAATTTTGGGATTTTATGAATTATAGTTTTTTATCCATATTTTCAATTTAAGATGACAAATTTTAAAGAAGAAAACATAATTAAATAAACAATTTCAAATAATTAGTTATATTACTTTCTTTTTTATCTTTTCTTTATGGTTTTTATTTTATTTTTTACTATCTTTTTTAAAATGACAACTTTTGAAGAGGGGAAAGTAATTCAAAAAATATATTATATATATAATATATATATATATATATAAAGTTTTATTATTTTTTTAATTTGACCTTTACTTCTTTTTTTCTCTATTTTCAATTCCAACTACATTAATCATAATTTTTTTTCTTGTGTACACATAGTTTTTATATTACAGATCTAAGACATAGATCTAAACGGCTTGTGTGGCTCCCTTTTGTAAAATTCTTCAGAAACATTTTTATACTCAGTAGGAGAGCATTCTCCAAATGGCTCCCAGCTTCACGAAAATAGTTGTCGGCTCAGATCCGTCCACCTCTGGGGGGCAAGCTCCTGCCCATATCATGTGAAGCACCAACTCCCACTGTCCAGGTGGACCAGGCCTTACTCGATGAGGCTTTGAAGTTTTCTGAAAGTGCCCTAATCTGCTAATTCAATGGTTTTTGGCCGTGGCTGATAGCTCTCCACAATTGGATCTCAGAGGTATGAAAGCTTGTCATTTCTGATGCAATTAAGATCTACCCGTGTGCTAGGGGTTTCTTTATATTAGATTTTGAAAACCCTGAAAGTAGACAATGTATTCTAGATTACGGCCCTTGGTTTTAGGAAGACTCAGGCCTATTCATGAAGCCATGGAACCCATCATTCGATCCCTCAACAACAGTCATAACCTCAGCACCACTTTGGGTTAGATTGCCAAACCTACCCTTGCATCTCTGGAATTCCTCCTCGCTAAAAGCCATTGGAAATGCAATTGGGAAATTCTACCGCAGGTGCCCAGAAAAATAGGAATATGTCAAAAGCACATATGCAAGCATCTGTGTGGAAATGGACTTCAGCGCTGAATTCCCAGCTGAAATACACCTAACAAGTAAAGACTATGTGTGGAACCAG
Source organism: Pinus taeda (assembly GCA_000404065.3). Taxonomy (NCBI): domain Eukaryota; kingdom Viridiplantae; phylum Streptophyta; class Pinopsida; order Pinales; family Pinaceae; genus Pinus; species Pinus taeda. Next base: position 7,397 of record APFE030744707.1, read on the forward strand.
AAACTCGATTATGAAAGTGTCCTCTTCAGATATCGATCCTGCTTTGAGACAGGCCATCTAGCCAAAAATTGCCCAAAAGCCTCCCAGAAAAATTCTGCTAGAAAAAATCACCACAGATCTACATTGTGGGAAGGAGCACAAAAAGAACACTACACTGTCATCAAAGAAGAATACTCTTGAAAAAACTCTGAATCACAAGAAATCGAGCAAGAAAGAAACAACTCTCAAGACAAGCAGGGCGAAAGCTCCGCCCAACAACAAAAAGTGAACTCGACAACACCCCTAGCATCAACAGTTATGAGGATTTGAATACCACACAAAATAGATCTTCATTTAAAAACAAAGCAGATCTCCTAGACCAAACTTGTTCTCCGACTATCTTCAAAAGGATGAACACAATAGATCGCGAAGCTAAGACACCAGTGTCCCAAGAACCAGAAGAGATGAAGGAGATGCAAGATAAAGGAAGTTGGAAGACCGTAGAGACAAAAAAAAAGAAGAAGCTACAGCACCGATCTCGCCAAGAAAGATGAGGAACCAGACAATTAAAAACTAAGAAAATTATGGGTCCGATAGACCAATTTGGTCTCAGTGGGCATTAACCACCACCACCACCATCATCATAATTAATAACTATTATGATAATTAGTTATTAGTTTTTAGAATCTTGACTATTTTTTTTTTAATTTTATTTTAATAATTACATTTTTTAATGTTTTTTTTCACGATAAGAAATGTTTTAGGAACTAAGTATTTTTATTAGAAACTAATTGTTTTGATATACATCTATAGTTACTAGTGATTTAATTTATATAACTGCGCTAGTCATAATTTAGTTGTTAAATTAATAGTAAAACAATTTTAGATTGCAGATTACTGTGGTGTGATTTTAGAATGGAGTTCGGATATTCCACAGTGCTCATATTTTAAAGTCGACGTTTCGAGTCTAAACCTAGTAAAACAATTGTTATTATGAATTACTCACTAATATTAATTAACATGTCTTTACAGTTCAATTTAAAAATTAATTTAATATTAAATCACAAATTATAGATCATCTGAACTCCATTTTCCTCTGCAAAAGAAAGAAGTCATGTTTAAAATGGGACGCCATTTGAGAGATAACATCAAAAGTTTTGTTCCATATTCCCATGCCTTCACTACCACAAACACATTTGCATTCAACTCTATGTCAATCATGTACAATTCCCATGAACTTTGTAGGAGACAATTAGTTGTGCAAAATAAGTTTCTTGGAATTGACATCTCAATGAGTTGAAACTAAGTTTATCTGTATCAATTTGAACCAAACACTGCCAAAGAAATAAAGTTACAAAGTTTCATTACAACCAATGAGGTAGGGCACTCACCAAAAAGAAACATTTTAGCACAACATTTTCATTTGCATTTCTATTTTTTTATGAAGGCTTTAATTGATCATATCACATCCTGTCAATAGTTCATACTCAAATTAGCTATATCTAAACTAATCGACATGTTCTAGCTACTACATAGCAGTTGTTATTTTTTGAGTTTTAGTTTTAATTTTTGTTTCATTTTATATTTATATTTTTATTTATTTTTATTATTATTATTTTTCATGGTCCATGTTGATCCTCAACTAGCATCTCCATCGCATTATGTGTTGTTTTGATAGTTGATTTTAAATTTTTCGTTATAATGGATCAAGTCTACCCATATAGTGTGTCAATTTCATGGTTGATTTATAAGTTTTCAATGTAATAGGTCAATTTCACCTCCACCGTGTGTCATCTTGATGGTTGTTTTTTAAATTTTTGTTACAATATGTCAAGTTGTCTTAAGCTAAGATTTTAAAATAGCTATACTTTTATTATTTAAAAAAAGAAATTACTTCTGATATAATGACTCTTTCATTGAGGTGTTCATATTTAAAGTTTTTTTAGCCATATAATTTTCCATAATGTCATGGTTAAAATATGTAGAAAACTTAAGGTTGTAGCCATTATATTTGGTTTTAATTCCATGGTTGAAAAAATGTCAAAATTCTAAAGCTTTTTGGAGTCATGATATTTTATCTTTAAATTTGTTGGAATTTTAAGGCTTTTCAAAAACGTGATATTTTATCTTTAATGCGATGCCTGCAAATTGTTGGAATTTTAAGGTTTTCCGAAGTCATGATATTTACCTTTCATCTCATTACTAAAAAATGTTGAAAATTAACCCCGAAAAAAAAGATGTTGTTCGAGCATTAACGTTTTTCGTTTTTAGGGTGTTTTTTCATGTTAAAAATTTGGTTTCCACTACCATTTAAAAAAAAAATTGAAAATTTACTCTAAAAAAAACATCATTCCAACATACACACCTTCATTTTCAAGTTGTTTTTTCATGTTTTTTTGTTAGAGTTCTCGTTTTGAGGTCACAGTTCCTGTTTAATTGGTAACTTTATTGGGAGCCCTCTAAGAAATGAGAAACTATTTTCAAATGACATTTTGAGTTCCTTAAAAATGAAATTATTAAGGTTTATTATGAAGATTAAAAAGTTGATGGATTTATGTAAGTCCTATTCTATCCTAAAAAGAGGAATGCCATTCTATATAATAAAGGATTTGACATGTCTTTCCATCCCAATGACAATGAAAGCACTAACATTACCTTTCAGAAGAGAAAGAAATATTAAATATTCCCAAGTATTATTCAATCCCATTAAGGAAAGAAAAACTATTGAATGAGCACAAAAAGTTCCTAAGACCCATTATGTATAATCAATGCATTAAGGCATATCTGCTAAAGCATATGAACTCATTAAATAAGTTTAAAGCTAAATGATTAGAAAATGCAATTAACCCATTTACTAAAGAAAATGAAGTGATTAAATAAGTGTAGAGATAAATGATTAGAAAATGAAATTAACCCCTATACTAAATAAAATGAAGTGAATAAATAATATATCAAGTGAATAAAAATGTCTCCAAGTCTCATTGACTATATGTTGAAAGATAAAGAGAAAACCTATGTCAATTGTTGTGGACACTGGTGGAACAGTATAAGTCATTATAGTGAAATAAAAAAACATCATAAAGGTAAAGAGGAGAACTTAAAGATCAAAGAAACTATACAATACTTCTACTCTTAGAATCCCTTGGGATTTTTCATGAAAGTGAAAAGAGAAGTAGACACAATAAGATGTTATCCAACATAAAATAAAAAAGGAAAAGTCATTTACCTTTGCTAGAGACATGAAAACTATACAAGTAGAGGTAAATTTGCTAAGAATACATAAATACTTCCAATTGTGTAAATACATAGGAAGCCATCATGAAAAATTAACAATTTTTTACTTTACAAGGAAAGCCTCATTGTGGTGGAAGCATCATAGAAAGGTGAAGATGATCAAAGAATGAAAATTCACCCAAAAAATCAATATATATTGTGTAAACAATAATAATTTATGGATGAAAGCCCATGAAATTTTTGAAATACATCTCCTACATCATAGATGAAAAATGGGAGGTGAATTATTTTTTTACCAGGAACCAAATGCATCAATATTAGTTTTTGCAAAATCCACTCTAAAGATAAGCAAGTTTTACATACGAAATGGAAATATAAGAATAGGGAGGAACCACAAAATATGAAAAAGGGGGTTGAACCTTGTTCAACACTAAGTAGAGTATTCCACATCCAAATTAACTAGTGCAACACAAACACATTGCAAATACAAATGAAAGAAGGTTTAGAACTATACAATGTTCTACGCTAAGAAGGAGTCATTATTCTACACACTTCCTTGGAAGAGAGATAAAATATAAAGGTATCATCAATATGTGCAAGCATTTATTTTATGAAATAATTCTAGTGTGCCTCACATTTATGCAACTCATAAAGATTGACAAGTAGATGATCCAGCTACCATGCTAGAGATTCTATGTAAGATTTAGAACTAATATTATTTTATTTAGGCTTAGTTATGTTGACCCTAAGTTAACAGAACTTTTCAGTGGTAAGCAAGTTGAGCATAACAAGTTTTAATTAGACTTATTAGTCATTGAATTGAAGAGGCATATAATGAGATAGTGATTTATATGTCCATTGGATAAAATTTCTTAATCACCATGCACTAATTGAAGCCATAGAGTCAAAATCCATTACTATAGAAAATATTTTGGTTGCAACAATGATGAAAAATATGTGAGAACTATTCATGATATTCCTAGGATTATATGGAAGATAGGATTTATGCCATTTAAGAAGTGGTTTAGGAAGTGTTGACAATTGGTTGTATTGTGTGTTAAACCCTTGTGATGAATCCCCTAGGCTTGAAGACTTCTCAATGTTACGAGAATTTGAGGATGTGTTTCTAGAATATAAGCACAAGGAGCACTTAGGGCCTCTTTAAAGATGTTTAGGAAACATAAGATACATGCAAAGGTAATCAAGAATTCAATTTATCAAAAAAGAAACTCAATTGTATGAAATTATTATAGATGAAGAAAGCACATAAGTTAGCCCAAAAATGGTAAGTGTAATCATGGTCTTCTCTTTTACAATTATGTCATGTTATATCATAGATATAAAGAACCTGGCAATGATGGTGGACAAATAAATTCTAATCAATAATATTTAAAATATAGTATGAATTTTCTTTTGAAAAATATTAACATTCATTTGTTTGATAACAATATGTATATATTGGGGTGGCAGGAGTGGGAGGGGTATTATTTTTCCCTGGCAAACAAGTTGAAATAAAATATTCATGGGGTTTAGGGATTGCAACAAATAATAAAGCAGAATAGTTAGCAATATGGAAAGGGTTAGATCTAGCTCTATCTCTTAGGATAAAGAAAATCAAAGTGGTAGGAGATTCCTTAATATCCATAAGGATGTTAACTCCTATTAATCCAAAAGAAAAGGAACAAAAATATGCCCTTGTGCTAAGAATTAAATATCAATTTGAAAATTTTGAGCAATATGAACTGTTTTATATTCTTCGTCACCTTAATTTCATCGTCGATTTCTTAGAGAACCGCGGGGTACATCTGGGTGAGGGTGAGTGTGAGACAAATGTGAGGTCAAATGGACTCATTCCAATTCCATAGGAAAATGTCGAACAAAGAAGTTAATGTCTCCCTTGATTGGGCTAAGGGTTGGAAAGTGTGAGAAATCATGGCAGGACATATGGTGTAAGGAATGTTATTAATGCATGGTGCCTCCGAGGATCCCAAGGAAATTCTCTCTATTTGTTTGCATAAGGCATCATTTATTTCATAAGGAGAGCAACAACCTTGTAATTTCAACAAGGAATTGAGCCTTTATATTGCAAAGGTGCTTTTATGGTGAAACGATGGCTAACATATTGATCACTAACTAATTAGTTTCAAGGATGGTTTGGAAGATCCATTAGATTACAAGAATATTTAATGGGCCTTCAGATCTAGGATTTACAAGCGATCATGGCAGGATCAGAGGTGATGGAGAAGAAGGAAAACGTGGTTTACAACTAGATGTGGCTTCCTTTGGATTCAATTGTTGTAGTAAGTAGAGAGAAATTGTGTGAAAATAGTATAATCTTGGAAGATATAGTGATGGAGTTTGGAAAAATGCAGGTTGAGAAACCCCTGGTGGAGGACCTAGCTCGATGGAAAAGGGTTGTTGATTTTTTGTTAAAGTTGCTTGTGGGCAGGATGGACCTTGTCACCCATCATGTAGAGCTCCTAGAGAAATATCGGGCAGCAAACGTCGAGCGCTTAGATTCCATGTTTGAAGTCATGGAAGCCACACTAGAAAGATAAATTTTGAATTTGGAAACAGATCTACTAACCTCCAATTCAGATTTGATGAGCGACAACATCTTTAGTGAGGTGAAGGATATTATTGCAAGGTTTACTAAAGAGGTCATCGTCCATTTGTAATCTCGGGCAGGAGAAGAAGATGCAGGTCTCAGGCCGAGTGGACAGAAAAAGGAGGAATGCGAGAAAGCTGAGAAGTCCAATTATTTTAATGTTTGTCATATGTTATGTTGTTTTGTGTTTATATTAATCCCTTTCTTTAGAGACTATGGGAATTATCAGTGTTTTGTAATAGTGGCAAAGGCATGTAGAAGGAAGAAATTAGAAATATGGATGTATTGGGACCTAGAAATAGATGCACAAATTGTTGCTAATTTTCTTAAAGTTTTGTAAAAGTAGTTCTCGTTGCATAATTCCAAATTTTGAATATAAAAGAAAGTATCTATTTTGTTAAAAAAATATATATATGTATATAGAGTATGGATTTATTTTTGGTAGTTATGGATTGCAAAGATAACAGATGCCTAAATACTCCATTGATGTAATTTCCACTTGATTTATTAAACAACAACAATAATAATAAAATTTAAAAAGGAAAGGAAAGGTCCCTTCTAAGATCCTATAGAATGTTTTAAGTATATATTTTTTGTGTTTAATTTTGAATTTTCATAATGAAGCTTAATTTATAAGCACATTAAAAAGTGCAAATTTGTCAATATAAATACTAGACGCACTTCAATATCCAAATTATTTTGTACAAATGAATAAGGAGGGAACTATAAATCACAAATTTTGATTTTACAAATTATCCAATGTTTCTTATAAAAAGAATAATTACACACAAAAATTATATTTTATACTCTATTAAACATCAATAACTGTACACATATAAATGCAATCAATTTTATTCATTATCTTAACCACACAATAAAATAGGTAAGAGAATATCTCAACCAAACACTAAACTAGGAGCTATTTTAGTTGGACTAAGTCTCTCAAGTCCAACTAACTAACAATCTCCTAAATAATACAAAAAATACAAACAAACCAATCATGTATGATGAGGAATATCAAATATTAAGTACAAGACAAGTAGGAGTTAATATCACTAACACTCTCCCTTAACAAGTCCTTGTCTTGATCTTCATCATCTTCTCTAACCATTTAGAAATATTGTAGATTATGAACTCCATATGTTGTTTCGTAACCCTTGTAATGGTGTATTTCCAAGTTGAATTATTGAGTTCCATTCTTTAACTCCTGAATCACAGATATCTTGAATTCAATTGTTAACATACAAGATGTTGCATAAATTCACTAGCATACCATTCTCATGTCTTCAACAACTAATGAGGGATCCTTCTGTAGATCCACAACTTTCGAACTAATTGGAAAACCATCCATGTTGAGCCTTACTTCCACTTGATCCTTTGAAGATGTAGTTGCTTCAAGCTACTAAATCTATTCCCCATTTCTAATCATTGAACCACTAGTCATTCTATGGATATACTTCCATCTATTTAGATACATGGGTGTCAACCATTGTACTATTCATTTATCTAGGAAAGAAATCTAGTTATTGAATATACTTGAGTCGGCCTTACATCATGACCTTTGAATCTAACTTTGGAAATATTCATCATTATTTATTTATTTATTTAATGAATAAATCTAGCACATAACTAAAGAAAAATTGTTAATCTACTCTAGTAAAATGGAACTAGTATCATTGCCCCCTATTCCCATGAAATAACCCACTTCAAAAAACATATTGTATTCTAGCATGAGCTACAATATCTATATCTCATTCCTTTCCATGACCTTTACATACTCTTCCACATCGAACTGGTTTTCCCAATCAATTTGTCATTGATGTAGTTGTCATCATAGTGGAAGCAATAGTCGTTGTACTTGAATTCATATGATTATGTTTTAACATCACTACAACTCCTTTCATGTGGCATGTCACTATACCAGTGGTTGAGATCTTCATGAAATTATACTCTTTGAATAATTTTCTATCTACAATGGTTGGGTTCCAAGCTCTGATGTCGAATATTGCCAATGTTGAAAGCTTCGAACACTAAAAGCTTAGTGTGGCATGACCAGAAGAACAATATGAATTTAGAGCATCAGTATCTCATTTTGAAGTTGTATAATTGCTAGAAGAATCCCTCTACTGATATGACCTAAAGAACAATGGCAACTGTGTTTTGATTGCAGACGATTGGCTATCAATAATCTTACATGTCTATGGCCCTTCCCATAAGGGGGTGACACTCAAACTTTCTTTGATACGAACAATTGCACAGACAAACTATATTTTTTATTTTATTAAGGATAAATAATTGTTCACATATAAATACAATCACTAATTTAACCACACAATGAACTAGTTGAGAAAATATCTCAACCAAACACTGAAATAGAAAAAAATTTAACTGGATTTAATATCTCAAATACAAATAACTAACTACCACTTAAATATTACAAATAAATCACATGTAATAAAAATTATCAAATACTAAACAAAAAATAAAATTTAATATCTTTAACACAGTCCAAACATTAATATTTATAAAGCAGATTTTAAACATTATAATAGAAACTAAAATATCCTATAAAAATTAATTATTTCAAACATTATAATAAAAACAAATTATATTATAAAAAATAATTATTTCACATCAAAGTTTAATGTATAATTGTTTTGAATTAAAACATTAGCTAGCACATTTTAAAAACTCTAAAACTCAGGTATACAAATAAACAAACCAAAAAGGAAAGTGAAAAATAAATCATTTGACATTACAAAAAGATAAAAAGCTAACCTATAGATTTATTAAATCAAAATAATAAGCATAAACGCTTGAAGAATTAATAAAATATCTTTCACCATACTTTGCCATTTACAATCAATCAATAATATTATAATGCAAATTTACAAGTTAATATCAAACAAGCAAATATAGGATCACTCTTTTTGAAAATATCTCATCTTTTCATAAATATATAGATGAAATGTAACGGTTTAAAAAAAACTAATAGCCATAAGAAAACAGGATATCACTCTTTATATGTGCTCTCTATTCTATTGCATTTAATAAACTAAATATAAGATCACATCTAAACTAAAATTGTGGTAGACTTGTCGACATTTTAAGATAAAATTGTGATATACTTTTCGATATAAGATTTATGATTTGATTTTTCATTGGATTAAAAATTGATTTAAAATCATATTTTTTAAATTATTATAAGATGATAAGAATTTTTATTTTTAGGATAAAATTTTTAGAATTTTAATTTAATTATTAATATAAGATAATATAGAAATAGGAATTAAATTTCATAATATATTTTAAAATATTTTATATTTTTAATAATTATAAATTAAAATTTAAATTTATTTTAAAATTAATTATGATTTTCTAAATTTTAATTAAACTAATTAATTAAAAAATATCTTCAACTTATATATTGATAATAATAATAATAATTTAAATTAACGCTTTAATTTAGTTATTATAGATACCAATTGGTATATGAGACTCTCTTGTTTATAGCAAGAGTTGTTTATAGGAAGAGAGACTCACTTTCACAAAGTAGTCTATTTTCATGCAGTGTTCTATGAAGGCATATACACTCTACTCCTCCGAGGGTATACATACTCTACTCTTTCTGGTTTCCTGTAAAGTCTTAGAAAAAACACATACTCTTAACCATTAAGTCCACTCAACCTATATATATAAAATTTTAACAATGTAAAATCTATCAAAGAAATAAGTGTTTTGATATTTATAAACTTTTACTAGCTATTTATATTTATATAAGTAATAATATTTTATAATCATTACTTAATCACATAATTATATTTATAAATCTCAAAAATAAAAAACATAGAAAATATTTAGTAAAAAATATAAATAAAAGCAATAATGCCCATCAAGATTTACCAGGATTTGATTTATATGCATGTTAGCAATAATTTTCATTACTCAGTCACATAGTTATAGTTGGAGACTATATCAATATCAGAAATGAAAACATAAAAACAACTATAATAATTTTGTAACTCTTGAACACATGCACATTTAGAGAATTTGAAAATATGTTAAAGAATCCTTTGGATAATATATGTTGCTGTAAGTAGTAGAAACAAAATTATTCACAATTACATAATCACACAATTGGGCCACCTATTTTGCGATTTCTGTCGAAGCTCCGTCAACCGCTCTTCAAATTTCTGTTCAAGCAGACGGAGGTTTTCACGTGAATCTCTCTCAATCTGTTCTCGTGCAGACTGCTCGGCTTCCAAGTGCTCTTCAAATTTCTGTTCAAGTAAACTGATTTTTTTACGTGAATCTCTCTCAACCTGTTCATGCTCAATTGCCCACTGCTCTTCAAATTCCAAACTCTACAATATGCATATCAAGAGAATATCGTCAATATTTAATTTAAATAA
>APFE030744735.1:0-26088 GCA_000404065.3 Pinus taeda
AAAAATAAGAAAAATAATTCGTGATAAAGCGTTTTCTATGTTAAAAAGAAATGGGTTACAATAATTAGTTGTCTCGGAGACTTCAACACAAATGCTGCTCTCTGGGAATGCACTTTTCCGCAGATTGAGTACTCATCATCAATAACCTATCGTGCATCGCATAAAGACACCATGTACTTCAAGCCAGCTGCTGCTGTCTCTGTAGTTGTCCGTGTTGTTGTCTGAGATTCTAAGGTACTTTCCGCAGATTGCACATTTCCAGTACTCATTAACAATCTCAACATCAATCTCTTCTGGTGCATCGTATATAGCCACGCTACACTCTTCAAGTTGTGTCAGCTGCCCCAGGCCCTCTATTCTTTTTAACTTACAACACATCAACGTTGATCGTCTTCAAAGATATTAACCTTTCAACACACGACAGTTCCTCCAACTCTTTACACTCCAGGTCATCTTCAAAGATATTAACCTTTCAACACACGGCAGTTCCTCCAACTCTTTACACTCCAGGGTCTGTAGTGTTTGAAGTTTTTAAGGGAAGTTCCAAATAGCTTCTCACTCAATCTCCCCTCTCTAAGGGTTTTGGATCTTAGCTACACCAATATAACATCATTGCCAGAGTCGATGTGGCAACTCAAACAACTTGAGTTTCTGAGGTTGAATCGCACCAACATCAGTACTCTGCCCACTGAGGTATGCAATCTTTCTCGATTCCAATTTTTGCATCTTCGACACTGTCGACAACTAAAATTGTTGCCATGTACAATAGGAGAGCTGAAAAATCTCAAGCATTTAGATCTAAATGATTGTGACAGCTTAGCAGGGATTCCACGTGGGATCTTTCAACTGACGTCATTGAACAAGCTAGGATTTTTCTTGTTAATGGTAAAGGCTGTGTTGGGCGCGGACGAAGGTGAGAGTGGTATGTGCAGTTTGAAGGATTTTACAAATTTTCCAAATTTGATGGAGCTCCATATAAGTGTTAAAGCGGGAAAGACAGTGGACGGGAAAAGGTCGGGAATAAAAGTGGGTCCAATGGGAACTTGGTTGCAAATGAAGCATTTGGTATTGGAATTGGTTGCAGATGAAGCATTTGGTATTGGAATTTGATAGGAATGATCAAATTCCAATACCAAATGCTTCATCTGATCAAATTCCAATACCAAATGCTTCATCTGCAACCAAGTTCCCATTGGACCCACTTTTATTCCTGACCTTTTTCCGTCCACTGTATTTCCCGCTTTGACACTTATACGAAGCTCCATTAAATTTGGAAAATTTGTAAATCCTTCAAATTGCACATACCACTCTCACCTTCGTCCACACCCAACACAACCTTTACCATTAACAATAAAAAGCCTAGCTTGTTCAATGACGTAAGTTGAAAGATCCCACGTGGAATCCCCACTAAGCTGTCACAATCATTTAGATCTAAATGCTTGAGATTTTTTAGCTCTCCTATTGTACATGGCAACGATTTTAGTTGTCAACAGTGTCGAAGATGCAAAAATTGCAATCGAGAAAGATTGCATACCTCAGTGGGTAGAGTACTGATGTTGGTGCGATTCAACCCCAGAAACTCAAGCTGTTTAAATTGCCACATCGACTCTGGCAATGATGTTATATTCGTGTAGCTAAAATCCAAAACCCTGAGAGAGGGGAGATTGAGTGAGAATTCATTTGGAACTTCTCTTAAAATCCTCACCTTTGATAGTCATACAAAGAGATCGTCTTCAAACATATTAACATTTCAAGAGATGGCAGGTCCTCCAACTCTTTACACCTCGAGATGCGTAGTGTTTGAAGGTTTGTAAGATTATGAAGCCCTTCCATTTTCCTCACCTTATCACAACCATATAAAGAGATCGTCTTCAAAGACGTCAACCTGTCAAAAGAGGACAGCTCATCCAACTCTTTACACTCATGGATGTCTAGTTCTTGAAGGTTTGTAAGATTATAAAGCCCTTCCATTTTCATTACCTTTTACCGCACATTTTCACAGACAGTGTTATGAGTGTTGGTGGCAGTGCTCCAACCTCCACTAGGTCATTACAACCATAGATGTTGAGATGTTTAAGGCTAGGACAAACACCCTCAACCAAATATATCTTCGATATTTTTGTTCTCTCCAGCTTTAAGAATTCCAATCAGGACAACTCAATGGCAACACTTTCTCCTTCCACCCTCTTTTTCAATGGTAGGTCACGAATTGGACATCGTGTTACTTCTAACTTTACCAGGTTTCTCAACTTCACCACTTCTGCCGGTAAGGACTCTATTCCACATTCTTCTATCTTCAACTCTGACCGCTGAGTCAATAGTCCCAACGAATCTGGCAAAGGTTTCAGTTCTGTGCAATAGACTAGTTCCAAGTCCTTCAATCTACTCGTTCCAAGTCCTTCAATCTACTCACGCGACCCAGAGAACATGGCAGTTCTTTCAAGGAATGGCTTCCCACATAAAATACTTCCAGATTCCTAAGGTTTCAGATATCGTCAGGAAATTCTTGTAAATCTGTATGCAGCAGATGTAATTCTTCCAGGGACTGTTGATGTGTAACTTGCCGAGGAAACATTTCCATACAAACAGAACTAAAATTCAAATATTCAAGAGAATGGACATTTGCAAATGTTTCATCCGATATGGTCAACTCTGAGCACCCCTTGAGATTCAGATATTTAAGGCGAATTAAATTTCCGAAGGAATTTGGAAGCATTTGCAAACCAGTCCAGGAGCCACAAAGATCAAGGTGCACGAGATTTGTTAAGCAACCAAAGGAATCTGGAAGCATTTGCAAACTAGTGTGAGAGAGATTAAGGTGTTTGGAGAATTTTTAAGTAACCAAAAGAATCTGGAAGCATTTTCAAGTGTTGGGAACCAGAGAGATCGAGGTATTTCAGGGAGTGCAAATCACAAAATTCTTTTGGTAACAATTCGAGACCATGAGAGTACACCACAATCTTTTCTATGTGCTTTAGCTGACCAGTTGGCTTTGGAAACTCGAAAAGAGGAGAATCAGGGGAATGAATAGTCAATTCCGGTAACTCTAGAGGTCCCTGCAACACAATAGTCAAATATAAGATATTTTCATCCCCATATACCGACCTTGTACTACTATATCGATAACAACAATAATCTAATCTCCCATAAAATATAGCGGCAAATAATAAGAATAATAGACATGCAAACTAAGGGACCAGCGTTAACTTTCACCTGAGAATTTTCTAGCCATAGTGTATCCCATTTCTCTCTGCTCACTTCTAAAACCCTTACATTCTTCATCAGAATCAGAAGCCAGGGAGGCAGGCAGTTGTACGGATAGTCACTCCAGGATAGCCATATCAAATTTGGCGACTCAACCCTACTCAATATGCTTTTTAAATCATCACCTTCAGTTGCAACAAGTTGTAACTTACTGAAACGATACGGTGAAGGGTCAATCGGTGCAACAAGTTGTAACTTACTGAAACGATACGGTGAAGGGTCGATCGGTGAAGGGTCGATCAACTTCCTCAGGAAGTTTCTGAACACCTCTTCACACCAACTTTTCAACCATGACGACCCTTCTACGAAGAACCATGAAATTTCTTCGTACATTTTGAGGCGATGAACCCTCCTAATTCCGGGCACCTCAGTTATTACATGTTCCTCGCACAAATTAAACAGAGCAACAAATTAAACAGAGCAACGAGATTCCTCGTTCCTGCTTTTGCTGAATAGAGAAACCATAAAGTTGTATGAATAACTCAAGCACTTACATAATATTGCCACCACAAATCAGGAATGTCCTTCATCACACGCCATTCACGATGCGGGATTACTCCACATGACTTCTGCTCATCCGCAATATGTCTTCCCATATCTCTCAGGTGATTGTGCATTTTTATGGTATTTTTTGTGTCAACCTCAACTAAGCACTTCTCGTGGAGATTTGCAAGGCCCACCAGACCGTTCCAGCCTGATCCATCCCATATTCTTATGGCCATATCCCTATTTTCCCCAATGAAGTAATAGGAAATGTCTAAGAATATTTGCTTTTCCTCTTCCTCCAGTGCATCGTAACTGAGTTTCAGTGTTTGCTGAATCTCGTTCGGAAGTTTTATTTGGCGAAGTTTATCTAACAGCCCTTCCCAATAAGATTTGTCTCTCTTTCCACATAGAAGACTGCCAAAGACTTTCAAACACAAGGGCAATCCATCATAGGCCTTACAAAATTCATCTACGAGATCTTTGAATTCTAAAGGCGAATGATGATCACAAAAGGCATAAGAGCAAAAGGGCTCTTGAGAGTGTTGTTCACTGAGACCAGTCAATCTATATATTGACGATTATACTAATCCTGAGCTTATGAGGACATCCTTGTAACGAGATGTAACCAAAATTAGGCTATCGGAACGAAGGACATCCATTAATGGCCTAAGAACATTCCACTGATCTGCATGATCTACATCGTCTAGAACTACTAGAGCATGGGGAGAAGTTTTGAGAGAGGTTTTGAGCTTCTCTATATGAACTAAGTCTTTTATTAGTTTGGTTTGCAAGGAATTTAAATACCCTTTACTTGCATTCTCCCTAACATCAAATAAGAAGTAGGACTCACCAAAATTGGAACTCTTCATATTGAAGAGTTATTTGGCTAGTGTTGTCTGGCCTATTCCACCCATGCCCACAATTCCCATCAACTTCAATTTTTCACTCTGCCCCTCAGACAGGGTCTTTTCAAACTATGCTACTTTCTCTTCAAGAACGGTTGATATTTTGCCACAGTCAAACCTGTTTTTCTGACCTTTTTAAGGACATATTACATGAGATCATCCAACAACTTCTCCTCGTCACTGTAAATTCAAAATACAGCCAAAAAAATATGAGATGTATATCAATACCAATTAGATTAATAATATGAACAGAGAGGGCTAAGAGTTCCAACTTATAACCCATTGTAGGTTTCGAGTTCAAAACCGCTTATCTCCGAGACGCCTTTGAGAGTTTTTCTCCAATCTTCAAGCCTTTTGGGCTCGTATCTGCCTTTCTTTTCATGCTCAGTTATGTATTGAACATACCGCCCTCTCCATCTAAGCTGAGAAGGTTTCACATTATAAAATATTGGGATTACAGTGTCCCTATTCTGGTAAAGTAATGATTCCTCTGCCAGGATGCCAGCCATGGCTAGCAGGTTGCCCCTTCCTTCTTCGCAAATCTGCCCGCAATTTGCATGTGAATGGGTCCCTTGAAAAGAAAAGCAAGCGATAAAGTCAGTGGTCCTCTTCTCAATGATTGGTGTTCAAATTGCTTTCATAGAGTTACTTAGCAGGTTGCTCCTTCCTTCCTGGGGGATCTACCCGCAATTTGCATGTGAATGGGTCCCTTGAAAAGAAAAGCATGCGATAAAGTTAGGTGTTCCGTGGAAAATTCCCCATCTCAATGTGTGGTGTTTAGATTTCATGAGTAAGAGCATAGTGAATAGAATATAATTATTTTAGATTGCAGATTACTGTGGTGTGTTTTTTGAATGGAGTTCGGATATTCCACAGTGCTCATATTTTAAAGTCGACATTTCGAGTCTGAACCTAGACTCATCATCAGGACAAATTGTGAGGATACAGACCACTCTGATGAAGAAATTTCATACCTGAAAAGAGCTTTTGCCAACCTAGGGTACAACAATAAGAGCATATACAAAGCCATTCAAAAAGCGAAATCTGATAATAATAAAAACAAAGCAAAAGACACCCCAACCTCTAAAGCCGTCCTTCCTTACATCCAAGGAGTCACTGACAAGATAGCAAAAATCCTCAATAAGAAAAATATAAAAACTGCTTTCAAACCCTTATCTACCATTAAGCAAAAAATGAGATCTGTTAAGGACAACCAAGAGCATCTTCAGCAAAAAGGAGTTTATATCATCAAATGTTCTTGTGGAGATCAGTACATAGGAGAAACTGGTAGATCGGTTAGGATCAGACTCAAAGAGCATAGTGCAGACATCCGTAAAGAAAGGGTCCGATCCTCAGCCCTAGCCGAGCATGTAGGTAAAACCAATCATCATATTTGCCTGGAAGACACCAAAGTCATTGCCAATGTAGAACACCATTTCAAGTGTAAGGTTAGAGAAGCTATTGAAATCATTAAACATCCTAAAAACCTTAATGGGGATGGTGGCATGGAAATTAGCAAAAACTGGAACCCCTTACTAACCCCCGCAAATAATCTCAATAACGAGGTTAGCAATTCCTTACCTGCTATCATTTTTAGCCATGCTGCTCTTTAGGTTCCTAGACATGAAGAATATCTAGGACCAAATAAACCTAATTATTATATGAATAACAATCAATTAAAAGCATGAAGCATTATTAGTATAATGTGAAATAGAAACAATAGTAAATAATAACTGCAGGTATATATAAATAATTATTAATTGAATCAATAACAATAATAGCTGGATTAATTTTATAATTTAGATAACACAATCATCATCGATCAAAAATTAATAACAATAATAATAGAATAAAAAAAAATATCTAGTATATATAGATAGAAACATTAATAAATATAATAACAATTTAAAGCAACATCTATCAATAAAAACATAAGGTTTAACAATTAATAACTAAGGTCAAACATTAAATATTTAAGAGGAACAAATGATAAATAAATAAAAAAAGCATAGCAATAGGAATAATGCTAGCATAGCATAATTAATATTAACAATAAAAAAGTAGGCTTTAATAACAATAATTTAAATTTAAATTAATGAGAATACCATTAATAAATAATCATATAAAAATAAAAATAAAAATACAACTAAACATATATGAATTCAAACCAATAAAAGCAGAAACTATAAGAAAAACAAAAACATTTATTAATAACAATAAAATTTTAAGATTATATTAAAAAAACATTTATTAATAAAAAAATAAAATTTTAATGATATATTAATATAATGTAGAGATTAGAAATAATACACTATGTTTAAGCAATAACAATTTTAAAGTAACAATTAGTTAAATAAATATCATGTTTAATAATATAAATAACAATTTAAAGTAACATGTAAAATCATATAGTTAATAATATAAAATTTAAAGCAACATCTATCAATAAAAACATAAGGTTTAATAATTAATAACTAAGGTCAAACATTAAATATTTAAGAGGAACAAATGATAAATAAATAAAAAAAGCATAGCAATAGGAATAATGCTAGCATAGCATAATTAATATTAACAATAAAAAAAGTAGGCTTTAATAACAATAATTAAAATTAAAATTAATAAGAATACCATTAATAAATAATCATATAAAAATAAAAATAAAAATACAATTAAACATATATGAATAACATTATAACCAATCTATAAAGAAAAATAAAAAACATTTATTAATAACAAAAAATTTAATGATATATTAAAAAAACATTTATTAATAAACAATAAATTTTAATGATATATTAAATATTAATATTAATGTAAAAATTAGAATAACTAACTAGTTTTTAAACAATATAATCAAAGGGCTTAAATAACAGAAATAATTAAATTATAAATGAGTCGGCTGTTTGTCTTCTCATCCAGCTTTTTCATATTTATATCGATCCTTCTCCTTCTTTTCTCCTCACAATTTGTCCTGATGATGAGTCTAGGTTCAGACTCGAAACGTCGACTTTAAAATATGAGCACTGTGGAATATCCGAACTCCATTCAAAAATACAATTGGTTTGTGCCCATAGTAACCATTGGCTCCATGTGACTTAGTCATCTCTCCAAGGCTATAAATACATAGAGTGTCAAACATTTAAGGCATGTGTTTCTTTAGGAGTGATTGATCTCTTTTCTTCTAGCCTACACATTGCTGGTGGGCCAGTGTATGATGTAAATAATAATTTTAATATTAATAGGAAGAAGACAAAGACAACAACATCAATTTCTTTTGCCATTTGCCTTTTCCACCTAATATTCAATGTCTATGTGTGCTTCATGGTGTTTAGATCCGTTTGTTGATGTTCACTTTGTTTTTCTGGTCATGGCTCATGATTAATAATGTTCATGCATTTATGGCTTCTCTTATATATATATGTGTGTGTGTGTGTGTGTGTGTGTGTGTATTCTCATGATTTGTGTATTCTATTGATTAATCACTGAGAGTATTAATGGTTTGTAAAGAATTTTGGCCTCATGGTGTCGACATTGATATCAACCTAGGATGTCTACCTAAGGAGTCAATTGTGGAGTCAATTGTGTTGGAATTGACCTCAAAACACTTGGAGGATTTTTCATGATGATCATAGTATTGATGACATGTTACTGAGGTGTTCCTAAT
Source organism: Pinus taeda (assembly GCA_000404065.3). NCBI lineage: Eukaryota > Viridiplantae > Streptophyta > Pinopsida > Pinales > Pinaceae > Pinus > Pinus taeda. Next base: position 8,320 of record APFE030744735.1, read on the forward strand.
GTTTTTAAAGGTTCTACAAATTCTAGAGATGCTTGCATAGGAATATGGAAAAGTTCTCGAAGCGTTGAAGAAATTTGACAAAGGTTTGAGTAGAGGATCTTGGTAACATAGCTTAATAGGTATAAAAATAGTGTTATAACGCACCCCAAAGAGCCTATTACTTGCATTATAATACATTTCTCGTGACTGAGGGCGTGTTACAACCTATAGGTGGATTTCCTGAATTGTATGTGCACTTAGATTAATTCCATGGGATTTTTCTATGGTTTTTGCACTTGATATTTCGTCAAAAAGTTCGAGGAGATTTGGTATTCATTCTAGAAGGTGATTAAGTCAAGGATAAGTCCCTCATTAAATGAATAAGTTCGAGGATCAAGTCAAGGAGAAAAATACCAGATTATGAACAAGAGTGTTTATCTCTCCATATCTATGAGCTATTGTTGTTTAATCACTTCAGATCATCTATTTATAGGAGGTAGCTTCATGTTGAAGAGGTTGGTTCTGTTGTGAGAGATAGGTATTTTAGATCATTGAGAGGCAATGGTGAGATGAGTGATATAATGTTGTAGCAAATATTTGATACTCCTGTAGTAGAGTGCACATGGATCATTTGTAGAGATAGAGCCTATATTGTGTGCATAACTCACGTCATAATATAGATTGTACGCAGAGTTAGAGCAATGTCATTATTATAGATTTGGTAACATGTTTGTGATTACTGGGGTTACTTATTATTCAGTAACTATTATATCTTGTATGGCTACAAATTTATATATTGTTGTAGCTTATATGTGAGAGGATTATAATGAATTGTAGTAGTAGTTTGAGTCAGTGTATATGCTACTTAATTAGTATATCTATGGCCGAGTGAGATTGTTAGATTGTTGTATGTATGTTATTGAGGTGATGAGAGTGTTTGTATGTTGGTTTGTTAAGTGTGTTGCTGAGTTGATTTAAGAGAAAATTGTTTGTTATGTTGCAAATTGTATTAAGTTGTATGAATATAGCAGAGATTGTAAGTCCAATATGAAAATGGATGAAATGTGGCTTAGAAATGTTTGATTGTAGAGAGCAGTGGATCCAATGTGAAACATTATGAATGAGGTCTACAAGACAGCTTGAAGGTTGGGGCCTTTAGTGAGGCAAGTAGTGGCTTGTTGTGACAGGGTGTACTGACATCCTTTAGGTAGAGGCCTATGAACATGGGAGTGGTGGCTGGATATACTATTGGATGTTGGGGCATCCAACAAGTGGTTGGCCTGCAACTTTATGAGAGTGGTGGCTTCCAGCAGGTGGTGGCATACAAAATTAATATAGGCAGTGGCCTGGAGAGATTAACATCTCACATGACTGGCAAGTTGTGGCTTGCACACTGGTGATGGCCAGTGATCACTCATAAAAGAAGATTTGAAGATCAAGAAGAAAGAAAAAGACAAATACTATCAACCGACGATGGTTTTTACCCTTTGTGTATTCACCTTATATCCCATGCTCTCTATGTGTGATGACATGATTTGATGTGTTTTTTCTCATGATTATTTTCTAATGTTATAGCTTCTCATGTGTTTTACTTGTTTATGTTTAGATTTACTCATATACTATGCTACTAATGAATGAATGAATCAAATTTTGTGATAATAAAAGTAAAAAAGTGGTAAAATTGAACATAAGGCACAACATTTATTCACCCCCTCCTCTTAGTATTGTTCAATGCTTCCAACAAGTGGTATCAAGGTTGGGCTCTTGGTTGTAGCTTAATCATTGGAGAGTAGATATGGGGAGTGTTGGTGACTTTTTTCTTTCCTAAAATGAATCCTCTAGGAGTATCTGTCCTCACTGCTGCAAATTTCAAGGTATGTCGTGAAAATGTTAAATGTCTATTATTAGCTTGTGGATCTAACATTTGGAAGTTGTTATGTGAAGGATGTGGTGAGGATCCACTTTCACCTAAAGTGATGAAGAATAATTCTTAAGAAAGATGCATTATTTATGAGAATCTCGATGATTAAGATTTGGAGAAAATAAGAAATCTAAAATATGCAAAGGACATTAGGGACATATGGCAAGTGCTGTTTAGAGGTGATAGCAACAGTAATGGAGAACAAAAGGTTGAAAAGCAGAGTAAGAATAAAAAAAATAATAAGGACACTTAGAAGCAAGAATCTCAACCACAAGAGTTTCATCCCCTAATGTAAGTTCAATAGATCGAGAGAATAAATCATAAAATCAAGAACCAAAGGTATTGCAGTAAAATGGATCTAAATGTATAAATACTAATGAATTTATGATAAGTTATGATTTAGATAGATATGATGATAATCTTGTTGATTCAGACAATCATGTTGATGAATGTGATAAACTAATGTTTCTTCAAGAATAATATGATTTAGCATTATATGTTATTGAAAGATTATCCATTGAAGTTAGTAAACTAACAACTACATGCAAAGATCAAGGAAATCTCTTGCATATCTGCAATGGCAAGGAGGCTAAGCTAAATGAAGAAGTCATCAGCCTCAAGACACAGTTAGATGAAGTTTTTATCTTAAAGATCCAAGTTCAAGAAGCTAAAATGATTAAGTTTTTTATGGCCAATTAGCTAAAATAAAAGGCCAAGTGGGAAATCTTGAAGTTGAAGTTATCACGTTGTGGAAGTAGCTGAAGTTGGAGAAGAGCATCGTCACCTTGGACAATTTTCTTGAGAACCAAATATCTCAATGTTAATTTTTCATAGGGATATATTGTTCTTTGCTTTGATACTTGCATTTCGTCATTAACACATTAAGCTCACCCCATAACATCATAACAGTATTCAGATTTACATCATTATTCAACAATAGATGCAACCATGTAGAAAGAACAATATTATAATCATCAATGCAACGAAACATAAGGAACAATAAAAGAAAAACATTCACACATAGAGACACTAGGATTGGTCGGAAACCAGGGGAAAGCCCACTATGGGGAAAACCCTTCAAAATTATTCTACTTAGATTTTCATCAAATGTTTCAACAAAAGAGAGTACAATGACCCATATCTTCATCTATAAAACTATCTAACAAAATAACTACAACATCCATGAATTGAACCCAATAATTCTTATACTCAAAAATTTGATTATGAAGTCTGTAATGAACTGTCACTGTCTGCAGTCAATAGCCGAACCCTGCAGTCATTGAGAGAAATCTTCAGAAGAATGATATTTCATTGTTTAGGTCTTGGTTGCATGGAGGAGTTATGTGAGTGACTATGGCTGCCTAGTCACTCCCTTATGCCTGACAAGCGAGCAACTGGGGTCAGATATGGACTTCGAAAACCATAACTCCCAATCACATGCATAGTGAGCTTTCCTTGCGATTGGAAGGTTCTAGTCGCATGCATGAACCTTTGTGGGAGTGAATTCGGTCGAATCCTTCTTGTGTTATGCCTGTGACTGAGGCCCAAAGCCCTAAATCAGAGATGCGAGCTTCAGACCTTAAAATTTCACCTTAGAATGAATTTATCCTCTGTGGATGAGCCTCAAACTTGTGTGAGCCAAAAACCAAGATAGAATAGTATGATCAAATACAAATGAGGTAGATTTCACTTGTATTTATAGCTTTCCAAGGGTGTCCACATTTCTTTAGGGCCGACCTTATTAAATGTGCACATGTGGGATTTTCTTCATAAGTACACTTTCCCTTATCCGTTTTGAGTGATCTTTAGGTCGATTTTGGTCCTCCCAAAAAAAGGAATTTAATGAAATCATTATCTCCATTAGGTGAGCTATCCAAAGTGGAATTTGACTGCAGTTGCATATTTTAACAATCCCTCTCAAATATGGAGAATTCCACTTGCATCTTGTCATGCGTATCCTATCAACAAATCATATCCAATAATTTTGTATCATCACTAATAATATCAATTCATCTCTTGATCATTCCTCATTATCTCTTGATTGTCCTTTCTCATATGCTGAGTATTCTCGAATCTAAAAGAAGAAGAATTTTCCATCAAAGGGGAGCCTAAGCTACCACTCTCTATTCATCAGGATATTACCTAGAATCTCTGTCAGCAGGCTACTACCTAGAATCTCTGTCAATGGGTTGCTGCCCAGAATCTCTACTAGTGGGCTACTACCCGAGGATATTAGTGGGGAGCTAAATCTGAGATCTGTATCATCATCAAAGAGCATACCATTAGGGAGCATATATCAACCTAGAACCACATTAGGGAGAACATATCAACCCGTAAAATCATGGGGGAGCTACTACTATGACCCCTTATCGAGCAATAGGTGATATAGGGGAGCTACTACTCAACCCATCCTATTTCCTACTGATATTCCCAACAATGACCCTCAAGAGTCATGTGGTAGAACACATATATCATAATCTGAGCTTGGATAAGATACCCAACTTACCAAGAGGTAAGGATCACATGCCTCCAAGCCTCCTCAACTCATTGGCCATACAGGGAGGGCCAATCCCAACAAGCCTTGCTTGTGGGTATGATGTCAACTTGGGTATACTATGCAAATACCAAGATAGGGTGAGCTACTACTCCAACCCTATGGGTAAAATATATGGGTGATACCCTATTATCCAAAGTTCCCTCAACCCTAGGAGCCATCCATCTAATTTCCTCACCTTGGGAGCTCAAACTAGGGGGAAGAGCTGGCTCAGTGTCATCGATTAGTGATGCTATCATCATACTCATATATGTTATCAACTTGATCATCATGTAACAATAGCAATTATATCCTGTTCATGTAGGTCATCAAACAAAATATCATATTAGAACAAATAATCATATAAATCACAAAAGGATACCATATTCATCCTCCCTCTCAAGGAGGTGTCAATCACAATTCTATGCTTGTTTCGTACAACAACATTGTCTCAATATATGAAGGTATCTCAGTCCTAGCTATATGCGGGATTCTTTGCCAATCGGTTCCTATTCTTTGTCATCATAATTTATCCATGTCATATCCAAATCCTTCTCAGACAACTCTCCAAGGATATTCTTCATCCTGCCACATAGCTAGCCATGCTAGCAACATCATACTCAACCTCGATCATGCTATGGACCTCTCATCCAATATATCATGGTGGAGCTCATAATAAGGCAAAATTCAAATATGTTCATCTCTTCAATGATCCTAATCATCATTAATTCATCCAAGTAGTCACATATCATAGGAAGATCGTCCCATGCAATTAATTTTAAGGATACTAGGCAACAACTCAATGTGAATGGAGCGACTCAATCATGAATTGACTCAGGTTCTATGCACATCATGTATATATACGGACGGATGTTAAAAAAAAAATATTAATGCTTCATTCAACTGTCGGTTGCCAAGTTAAGTTCAACAATATATCTTCACAATTTCTAGAAATTCAATTAGAGCCAAGGAAAAATTTTGTAATTAAGTTGGGGGAGGGGTGTTTGTATCTATTATATGATACACTATGAATGCACCCCAATTCAGTACTTACTATTTGGATGATGCACAATACACTTATCCTAATTCAATAATTATCCATTTCCATCGTTACTCCTACCGTCATTTCTAAAAATCAGTGTGACTACATGGAAATCATTCTTAGTAGTTTTCATTTATGATGAAAAGCCCAAATTTAATGAAAGGTTAACCTTAATTATTCCCTACCCATTGCAAAGTTTCATTCGAATGATATTCTCTACATTAGCAAGTGTTTGTATGTACCAAGTGCGGCCCTGTAATAGTCTCTGAGCAATTTTGAGTAGTAGTAGTCTATGAAATAACCATGGGATGAGTGACAATCTATCATGAACCATACTACATTGATGCACTGCTACACTATCTAGAAGCCTTAGAAATATTTAGGAATGCAGGGTGGTTAGTCTACTTTGAGAAGCTATAGGGTTTTAATAAACAAATTGCTATAGAATTCACATAGTCTCTGCAGGAGAAACATTCAGAGGTTGAAGGATTAAAAAATTTTGTACAAAGGACATAATTGCTAGGGTGACAAGTTTACCTCAGAAAGGGGCTCACTATTTTTCTAGGGAAATAATAGTTCCAACAAGAAGGGAAATGTTTTTAACACCAAGAGAGGAAGTAAGGAGTAAGGGGAGAGGTATTGATAGAATATCTGTTCCTCACCCTTGGGATTGTAGAATACCTAGGGGGATAATATGGGGTACAAAAGGAGCTACTCAAGGGAATTAGAGGGATGTACCCAAGGGAATAATATGATGTAATAATGTAAGGATGATAAATAAATGGGCCATAGTTGATAAATAAACTGTGTAACAACCATAGTGAAAATTCTATGTAATAAAAGTTAATAAAGGAAAAATAATAACCACGATTGATGAGGCACTTATTCCAAGCTGAATATTGGGCAAGACATCCTAGTGTGGGTGTTCATTTAGTTATTAATGGCTAAGGAAATTGGAAAAGGAAATGACTAAGGATTTGGAAAGGTAAAATGGGATTTTTGGCACATTTATTTATAATGGGAATTAAGATAAAAGGAAGGTGAAAGGTCACAGGTTGCATGTGAGGAGGAAAATGAAGGAAAATTATGGAAAATGAAGAAAATTGAAGCCTCATTCATAAAAAGGCTTCTAAGGATTAGTACACAGACTTTTTTCAGTTTAGTTTGGAGCTCTCTCATTATTCTCTCTCTCTCTTATACTCTTAGATAGAGTTTTTTTGGAGCACTCTTGGAGGGTGTGGAAGACTTGGAATTTTGGAGTAAGAAGGCAAAGGAAGAGAAAGAAAGTGTAAGAGGACATCAGGACCAACAACTACAATATGTTTTTCTTGTAGGTACCGAGTTGCATGCATGTTTTCCTCACTAGTTTTGGCATGCATGGCACATGCATGTGGTTTATTGGTCATGATATATCATTAGCATGGAGGATGACCAAGATTGACAATGGATTTGCCTAGACTTTCCATTTCCTGGATAACCATGGTGATTTTGGATCTATTTCCTTGTTTTGTTTTGGTTGGTTCTGATTTTTCCTTAGCTTGGGTTGAGTTACTAGTTCTACAAGCCTTGGTGGGACAAATGCTCTAGAAGCCTAGAATAAGAAAGTCCTGGAAGCCTTGGTTGGACAAACACTCTTGAGCCCTAGAAGCCTTGGATAGAGACCAATCTGATGATGGTTTTGTGATGTCTGACTGTGAGGTGGAATCACTATTTGATGGGTTGAGATGGATGGTCTCTGGAAGCGCTAGATGGTTTTGGATTGATGTATTCTATGTGATCCCACATTCTTTCTTGGAATATGGAATGAGGGTTAATAGTTGAAGAGAGATTTTGCTCATCAATTCTATGGTCGGGTGGAAAATGGAAGTCACATCCTGAGTTTGGATTTTTCATCATCAATATGAGGTTATTTCTCCTTGTATTTGTATGAATATTATACTGGTTTATGTGTGGATTATATGGTTGTGATTTCCTTTTTATTTCTGTTGCTATCATATTGTTTATGTATATGTTTTATGACAGTATCTATGTATGGATCTCATCATGTTTCTACTTGTAAATAAATGAATAATGTATCTATGACCTAATGGATGAAATGCCAGCTAATGTGTTGAGGCACCAATGCTTCTTAGCGATTCTTAGCTAATCATGAGATCCCTATGCTTAGATCTATTATTTACACACATAGATTACATATTTGTGATATGTTTGAAGAAATGCTTCTCATGGCTAGTAGGGGTCTAGTCAAGGTCTTGTTCAAGTAATTGTATTTGTACTGTCATTTCCCTATTATATTACTGCTCTGAAGGTGTCATTCAATTCTGGGCAGTGACCTAGGCACTGGGCGTGAAAAAGTGCTCAAATCCCAGTAATACTCGCACAAGATTGAGAAAAATAGTTCCTAGACGCTGGCATGCCTTATCATGAGAGCATCTAGAGCCTCCTAGATGCTGGAAGGCCTATCATATGGGAGTGTCCGAGGGTCTAGTGGTCCAAAATCTCAGTGGGACCCAGGGAATGGTTGGAAGAAAGGTTGGGATGGTTCCTGAGGGTCCTAATGCTGATAGTGAAGGTCTGTATGGTGTGCCTCCATTGGTTCCATTTCCTTAACGTAACTTAGGAGGTCAAATCATATCATAGTGGCCTCTTGTTGCATTTTTACCCTGGTTGGCCGATTACTTGGGTAAATGTGGGAGGGTGTTACAAAGTGGTATTAGAGCATGGTTCACTCCTTGGACTGGATGGGATGTGTGTTGGCCATGCATGCATGTCAGTTGCATGTGTGTGTCTTATGTTGTGAACCATGTGCTTGTTGCATTTGAATGGTGTTGATCATGGTTGTAGCGATGTTTCCATGTAGAAGTTGACGTTGTTGTTGTGGAGTGAATTGTCATGAGTGTAGGACTGGTTACATGTTATTAAAATTTTCTTACATGAATGATTCTTGTATGCTTGGTTACATGTTGGTACCCGTTGTTACATGTATTGTTCATTTATGCTTGATTATATGTGTTTATGCTTGTGTTTCATTCGCATGTATGCTAGTGTATCATCTACATTTATGGTTTTTCATTCTCCACGTCCATTGGTACAGTTGATGTCATCATGTATGAGGTCACAATATGTGTGTTTGACATGGTCATGCATCAGTGACTGAAATATAGCTAATATGATGGTTGCATGGTTATATGCTTATGTGTTATGTTTCTATATGATGTCATGATTATGATTATACATGTATCACACTGATTTGTTGATCTTGCAGATGCCAATATCCTCCCCGAACTATACTAAGGTACGTTGGTTTATTGTGATTTGGTTTAGCTAACATGATATACCTTGCAGGAAGAAATATCAAAATGGCTAGCAAGATGGTAGACTACAAAGACTCTCCCTATGGATCAAATGAGCAGTATGGTGTTGGGAACTTTTCTTATTTAACAAATACACTGAGAAGCTTAAAGGAAGAAATAAGGAGTTGTGAGGAAGATAATGACATAATCATACAAGCACATGAGAAGCTAGCAAAGGTAAATGCAATGATACTTTATAGTTTTTTCAGATTTGTAGTGACAAGGACCACTTTGGATCAACCATGAGCAGGAGGAAAAAACTAATGGGGCATATGGTAGTAGGTAGCATGGTGGTCATAGTTTAGATAGAGATGACATGGTTAGAGATGGAAAATTGTTGGATACCCCAAATAGGAGAGGAGGTAGATATAGATACCATTCTAGTTCTAGTTCTGACATGCATGCTGATCGATATCATTATCATCCTTATAGGAGGAGTGATAAAGGGGTATTTTCCAAATGAGTTTAATAAATCAAAGCCACCTACATTTGATGGAGAGGTGAAGATATTGCAGGATGTAGAGGCATGATGGATTGGTATGAGGAAGTTCTTCAGGTTGCATTACTATTCAGAGAACATCAAAGACATAGTAGCTACATTCAGTCTCAAAGGTAAAGCAAAATTTTGGTGGGAAGATGTGAAAAATGTCAGAGGTATACATGAGGAAGACTTGACTTGGAAAGAGTTCGAATGACTATTCAAGAAGAAGTACCTATCAGAGAGATACTTTGATGACAGAGAAAAGTAATTCTATGAGGTAAAGATGGGATCTGTGATTAATGATGAGTACACTGGCAAGATCTTGGAGCTACTAAGGTATGTGACTTACCTCAAGGAGGAGAAGGCCAAGATTTAGAGATTCACTTGTGGGTTACTGATGGATTCAAAGACATAATTGAGTTTGATGAGCCTACATCATTGGAGGAGGACATCCAAAAGCTAAAACATTGTTATGAACAATTGAAGCGTAGATCTGAGACTAAACCAGACTGGAAAGGTAATGCAAAGAACAAAGGAAAGTGGGACAAGAAACGAGTAAGAACTCAGGGCATAGGTAATAAAGAGAATGTAATGACATCAAAGAAGTTCAATGCATCTGATAGAGGATAGGGATTTAGATTAGAAGAATAGAATAAGGATATAGGTTGGAAGCCTATAGAGTTTTGGACTTGTGGCAAAGATTATTGCAGGAGAGATTGTCTACAAAATTAGGGTGGTAGGCTTCAGATGTATAGTGCACAAGAGGCATAGACTATTGGGGATGTTGTTTAGAGAGTTCCTCGTATTTATGAAGTTTGGATAAAAAACAGGCAGACCATAAGGCATCTATCATTGAGATGGACTGTAAGCTTTGTGATCAAGTTATTTCTATCTTGATTGACCCTAGATCTAATTATAGCTATGTTATTCTTGACTTGGTGGATAAGTGTGGTTTGAGAAAGGAATTGCATGTAGAACCTTGGTTAGTGTAGCTGGCTACATATTCAAAGAAGTGAGTTCACCATTGGGTAAGAGCTTCTGCATTTGATTTGAATGGTATGCCTACTATAACACATTTGAATGTATTACGTTGGGATCATACGATATGTTGTTGGGTATGGATTGGTTGTACTTTCATAGAACCAAAGTGGATTGTTATGACAAGGTGATTGAGCGCTTGGATGAAAATGGAGAACCAAGAGTCTTACATGGAAAAAATAAATCCACATAAGTTATGATGGTAATAGCTATGCAGGCAAAGCGTAGCCATAGGAAAGGGTGTATGTTATTCACAATGCACATTTCTAGTGATAAAGGTAAGGAAGTTGAGGATGTAGATGTTTTGAGCAGGTACCCAGTTCAACAACAATTTTAGGATGTATTTCTTGAGGACATTTCAAAGTTTCCACCTCATAGGAAGGTAGACTTTTCTATTGAGTTAGTGCCAGGGGAAACTCTAGCATCAGAGGCACCTTATAGGATGACCACACCTAAGTTGGTATAGTTGAAGTTGCAGTTAAAGGAAATGTTGGACAAGGGATACATTAGGCCAAGTGTATCACTTTGGGGCACATCGTTCTTGTTTGTGAAGAAGAAATATGATACTCTCATATTATGCATTAATCTATAGGAAGTTGAATAAAGTGACTATCAAGAACAAGTACCCATTGCCGAGGATTGATGAATTGTTTGATCAGTTGAAGGGATAAACATTGTTATCAAAGATTGATTTGAGATCTAGATATCACCAAGTACACATCAATTAGGATGACATTTACAAGACGAATTTCCGGACCAAGTATGGGCATGATGAGTTTGTTGTAGTTCAATTCGGTTTGACTAATGCTCTAGCTACATTTATGTGCTTGATGAATAGTGTGTTGCATTCGTACTTGGATAAGTTTATTATTGTGTTCATTGATGACATATTGGTATATCCTAAAAATGAGGAAGAGCATGTCGGGCATTTAGCAGCAGTGTTGAGGTTATTTAGAGAGCATCACTTGTATGATAAACTTAGCAAGTGCAGTTTCTTTCATACTAAGGTACATTACTTGGGGCATGTTGTCTCTAAGGAGGGCATTATAGTAGATCCATAAAAGATAAGGGCCATCATGGAGTGGGTAGCTCCCAAGAATGTAGAAGAGGTCAAGTCTTTCATTCGGTTGGTAGGTTATTCCAGGAGGTTCATCAGGAACTTCTCATAGATTGCTTATCCTATTACATCATTGTAGAAGAAAGGTAAGAAGTTCAAATGGACAGAGGAGTGCGAGGCCAATTTTGAGAAGGTTAAGAAGTTGTTGACACATGCATCAATGTTAAATTTTGCAAATCCAGACAAAGAGTTTGTAGTATGCACACATCCTTACAATAAAAGACTTAGTGGAGTCCTTATGCAAGATGGACATGTGGTATGCTATGCGTCACAAAAATTGAATGAGCATGAGAAGAACTACCCCACACATAATCTTGAGTTGGAAACAGTTAAAAATGGATTGAAGATGTGGAGACATTACCTTCTGGGTAGGATATTTGTGTTGATGAGTGATCACAGTGGGTTATGGTATCTATTTGACCAATTGAACCTGAATGGTAGGCAGGCTCGGTGGTTGGACATGATCAGTGAGTTCGATTTTGAGATAAAATATATTAAAGGTAAAGAGAACATGGTGGAAGTTTCTCTTAACAGGTGGATATAGGTAAATCACTTAGCATCTATGAGCTCCAATGGGACAAAATTACAGGATAGGATCTTGCAGGCAGGTCAGCAGGATGTCAGGTATATGGAGATTATGCATATGTTGTAACAGAGCACATGTACATGTGGTGGTACAAGTACATGTACATATATATTTAGTATTACAGGTATATGTACATGTACTTGTAGTAGTATAGGTACATGTAGTGGTACAAGTACAAGTACGGGTGCAGGTGCATAGGATGTGGACTATGGCCTTACAACAGGTAGATTGGTTAGATTCAGAGACATGATATATGTGCCAGATAACAGTGAGCTCAAGAAGGTGATCTTGAGAGGGTTTCATGCAAAATCATATTCAAGTCACCCAGGTTATTGAAATAAACTAACAATAGTGAAGAAATTTTATTATTGGCCGAATATGAAGAAGGATGTAGCCGAGTATGTGGCTAGGTGTTTTGATTGTTAGCATGTGAAGGCATAATGTAAGCATCCAGGTGGATTGCTACAACTTTTTGTGATTTTAGAATGGAAATGGGAAGTCATTTCTATGGACTTCAGCATAGGTTTTTTGAGGATAGTGAGGCAACATGATTCCATCATGGTTATTGTGGACATGTTGACAAAGGTTGCGCACTTCATTCTAGTGAATTCTACATTCTCAATTAGTGATGTAGCATAGGTACTCATCAAAGATGTGGCCAGAATGCATGGTGTTTTGAAGAATATTGCGACAGACATGGATGCAAAATTTACTTCCAAGTTTTGGAAGGAGTTGTTTGTAGGTTTAGGCGTAGAGTTGGCCTTCATTACAACCTATCATCCGTAGACATATGGACAAACAAAGAGGGTCAACAAGATATTGGAGGACAAGTTGAGGATGTATGTGATGCATCAATAATAAAAGTGGGAAGAGTATCTTCCATTGGTAGATTTTTCTTACAATAATGGATATCAGGAATATTTGAGAATGAGTGCATTAAGGCATTATGTGGGCGAAGTTGAAATCATATCAATTGGAGTGATCCAGTTAACAGGGTGTTGATTGGACCAAACATGTTGGAAAACATGGAACAGGAAATGAAGGTAATCAAGAAAAATATAAAGGCAACAGAAGATAGGCGTAAGAGCTATGCAGATTAGAATAGGTTGTTGAAGGAGTTCTAGGTTCGGGAACATGTGTACTTCTACATCGAACTGAAGAAGAGCTCCTTATGGATTGGATCATGTACCAAGTTGGCACCACAATTTTGTGGATCCTTTCGTATTATTCAAAGGATTGGGCCAGTAGCTTATTGACTTGCACTGCCTCCGACAATGAAATTCCATGATGTTTTCCATGTGTCATTGCTTAAGAAGCATGTTAAATATGTTGATCATGTGATTGAATAGTCTTTATTGTAGGTAGAACCAGATGGAGAATTCCAGTCAAAGCCTCAATGCAAATTGCAAAAAAAGGTGATCATGCTCCAGGAACCAAGAAATCGAGCATGTTAAGGTGTAATGGAAGAACTTTGGGCCCGATAAAGCTACATGGAATATGGAAGATCAGACGCAGGCTATGTATCCTTCATTGTTTTCCAGTTAAGGCAAAGCAATTTTGGTATGGTTTTTTGGTATATGTTTAAGTACATGCTTTGATGATGTTTTGGTATATGTACAGATGTATATGGATGTAAATACCACCATTAGCTATGTTATAAAGCTCCAATAAGAGGTATGGGTGTCATGTCATTATGATGTTATGTTTGTTATGTTTTCATGTTGGTTTTCTTCTCTACAGGTTGATCATTGTAAATACTACATCGAGCTAAGTTATAAAGCTTCATCGACAATATATTTTTCTTACAACAGCCTTGTGGTTATAGGTGTTGTTGAACGACGAGGATGGTGTCCTCCCAAGGGGGAGGGTTCTGTAATAGCCATGGTGAAAAGTCTACGTAATAAAAATTAATAATGGGAAAATAATAACCACAATTGATGGGACACTTATTCCAAGCTAAGTGTTGGTCAAGACATCCTAGTGTGGGTTTTCATTTGGTTATTAATGGCTAAGGAAATTCACAAAGGCAATAACTAAGGCTTTGGAAAGGTAAAATGAATTTTTTGGCAGATTTATTTATGAAAATAATGGAAATTAGGAGAAAAGGAATGTGAAAGGTCACAGGTTTCATGTGAGGAGAAAAATGAAGGAAACTAATGGAAAATGAAGAAAATAGAGACCTCATGCATAAAATGGATTCTGAGGATCAGTACACAAACTTTTGTCAGTTCAGTTTTGGAGCTCTCTCATTATTCTCTCTCGCTCATACTCTTGGATACTTAGAGTTTTCTTGGAGAACTCTTGGAGGGTGTGGCACACATGGATTTTTGGAGAAAGAAGGCAAAGGAAGAGAAGGAAATCAAAAGAGGACATTGGGGTCAACAACTACATCAGGTTTTTCTTGTAGGTACCGAGTTGTATGTATGTTTTCCTCACTATTTTTGGCATGCATGGAATATGCATGTGGTTTATTGATCATGATTTGTCATTGGCATGGAGGATGTTCGAGATTGATAGTGGATTTTCCTAGCATTTCCATTTCTTAGATAACCATGGTGATTGTGGATTTATTTCCTTGTTTCCTTTTGGTTGGTTCTCATGTTTCCTTAGCTTGGGTTGAGTTACTAGTCCTGGAAGCCCTGGTTAGTTAAATGCTCTGGAAGCTAGGAATAAGCTGCAGGTTTAGTTACTATTTTTGGAAGCCTTCGTTGGAAAAAAACTTTGGATCCCTAGAAGTCTTGGATAGAGGCCAATCTAATGATGGTTTTGTGATGTCTGACCGTGAGGTGGAATCACTGTTTCATGGGTTGAGGTGGATGGTCTCTGGAAGTCTTGGATGGTTTTGGATTGACGTATTCTATGAGATCCCACATTGATGCTTGGAATATGGCACAGGGGTGAATGGATGAAGAGATATTTGGCTCAACAATTCTATTGTCAGGTGGAATGTGGAAGTACCATCCTGGGTTTGGATTTTTCATCATCAATATGAGGTTAGTTCTCCTTGTATTTCTATGAGTATTATATTGATTTATGTGTGGATTGTATGGCTGTGATTTCCTTGGTATTTCTTTTGCTATCATGATGGTTATGTATATTCTTTATGATAGTAGATATGTATGGCTCTCATAATGTTTCTACTTGTAAATGAATGAACAATGTATCTATGACCTAATGGATAAAATGGAAGCTAATGTGTTGAGGCATCAATGCTTCTTAGTGATTCTCAACTAAGTATGAGACCCCTATGCTTAGATATATTATTTGTACCCGTACATTACATATTCATGATGCATTTGACGAAATTCCTATCATGGCTAGTAGGGGTCCAGTCAAGGTCTTGTTCAAGTAATTATATTTGTACTATGATTTCCCTATTATCTTACTGTTATGAAGGCGTCCTTAAATTCTGAGAAATGACCCGGGCTTTGGGCCTTAAAAAGTGGCTCAAATCTCAAGGACGATGAAACAACACCAAGAAAAATAACTGGCATGCCTTGTCATGAGAGCGTCCAGAGCCTCCTTGATGCTGACAGGCCTATAACATGGGTGCATTTGGGGGTCAAGTGGTCCAAAATCTCAGTGGGACCAAGGGGATGATTATGCAATATACTAAAACACAATACATGATCTAATTCTATAACACTTTGCGGAAGATTAATCGAATTGAGCAAGATCAAGAGAACACATAACTGAGAATGAGAAATAAATCACACATAACACGGAAGAATAACCCGGGGAAAGCCTCAACCTAAAACCCCAATCTTTGTATTATCATACAAGTAGAAATATGCACAGATTACACAAAGCTTTAGCTCACAAGCTATCCAACTCTCAGTACAATCCCTTTGCTACTCATAGACAGTCAAAGGCTTCTCACAAACCTTCTCCTCTACCCTCCAAGCCTCCTATTTCCTTGCGCAGTTTCTCCTGGGTCCTCACGCTACCACCTGTGTGTAATAATCCCTCACACACTACTTTGACCTTTGAAATAACTGCACAAACTTGAAGGAGATAATTCCTTCTATATGGATGAGTTTCTTTTATAGGAAAAATTCCTCCAACTGATAGTACATTGTCCCTTCCTCTAATCTCATCTAGGTATCTGACTGAACTGACATGCATGAGTTATTTATGAGAGAATATTCAGTTATCTGGAGAGCAGCAGTTACATGCATGCAAGCATTAACTAACTGAACTCACAATTCATTCCAAAAACTGTTGGAACTAATCTATCTAGACTTAACTCTGTTAAGTGAGCTAACTAATTACAACTCAAATTACAACTCATCCTTATCTCTTTAACTAAGGGATAAATTCCTCAATCAATGGAGAAACTATTCCATGTCTTCACATTTTCTACAACTAATTAACTCAAGACAAATTAATTAATTATTAATCAAACAACTGCTAAGAACAAATTCGAATTTTACTTCTCAATTTTAGTTTAGGGACTAACTAAAATTGGAATCCATCCCGAAATGCTTGTAGTGTCCTATCTAGGGTGCTAGACTGGGCTAAATTTATTGTCGACCAAGGTGCGTAGACTTAGAGGCATGTGCCTAAAATATATAGACATAAAGGATCTAATATAAGCCTATTCTTCCTAATTACAATGCTGTGATTTGATTTAATATCAAACTATCAACTAAATATAAACTAAGCATCAAACTATGTATCACTACCAACTAAGATGCAATTCATAAAATGCAATTAAAGATTTTAGTCTCCTTACAGAGACATCAAACATAAAACCTCTATTCAATGCTACTCAACATTCATGAACATTCGTTACAATCATGCAAAGTGAAAATCGCAAGCATATAGTCCATGACAGTGCTTTACAAGACAACCCTGGATCGAATCCCTTACAGGATATAATTCCCGATCCAAATGATGGTCTATTCGAGCGCATGCATAAACATATAAACAACGCATTCATAAACACATAAATATAAACATCGATTTAATCACACTGCATATATATCAATACCAAATACCAATCAAATGCTCTGACTGTAAACACAATTAGAATGGCACTGTAAACGCAATTAAAAATGACAACAGTATACCATGTACACAGGGTCCATCCGTGTTCTTGGTATACCGAGCTTGTTATCCCACGATCACTGTATTAAAACAACGCACTGTGATTATAATGCAAGTCTTATTTGTATTAAGTCGAAACTCTGTTCATGAAGCAACAAGTAAAAATGTAACCGACATACAACCGGGTTCAGACTTATATTTACATATGGTTCACATCCCTTGAAAATGGATGTACATTCATGAGCGACTGTTACCGCTTTTACCAAAACGCAAAATGTTTCTATCCTAGCTTACACATATAAAAAAAAAGGAAACAACTAAAAATTCGATTTGAGCTGTGACTGTGTGCTGTTGCTGCCTTTGTCGCCAACATGCCATAGTTGACCAGTCGTTGACCGCGCATGTAGGAGGGTTGTTTCCGCTGCAGGATAGGTGCTTGTCCATGCTTGGACATTCCACTTTTCACCCATACCTTCCTCTCTGACCTGGCTGTCATGCCACATGTCAAACAATAAGCCATTTATAGGATGTTGGGACTTCCTGTAGTCATTTTGCCCAAAAACTCCTAATTTATTAACACAAAACCCTTAAATCAATTTAAATGCAATTCAATAACTATAAGACTATTAATTAATCAATTTCCAAGGCATATGAGGGATAAATGATGAAA
>APFE030744739.1:34671-46177 GCA_000404065.3 Pinus taeda
TTATAACAAGCATAGTTTTTTGTTTCAAGCTTGTGTAAACATGAAATCGAATCCAAGCAGAGTTCTCCATGGTTCAAGCTTGTGTAAACATGAACCCACACCTAATTTACACCTCGTGATCACCATTTTTTATCTACTAAATTATGCTAGATGAGCCTTGGTTGTTTCGTTATCATCACCATCTCTTTGGCCGATCATATGCTTTCACTTGGTTGTTTGTCCTTTCCTGAGGGACCACAGTGATTAGTGGTTTTATTAGCCAGCCTCTTGACCATTACATGTTTTGAGTAGTTCCACCATTGCCGGAACCAGTTGCTACCCTTTATACCACTCGTTCCTCTAGGACAAGTCACCTTTAAGCTCTTTTCTGACTCATAAAATATGAAAATATTGTTGAGTTTTTCCCTTTTTGACTCGTTAAAAGAGAATAAAAATGGTGTTCTACTTTCAGCTCTTTTCTGACCGTATAAACATGAAAAGATAGCTAGACTTTTGTCGTTTTGACTTTGATGATGGTTATGAAACTACATGTCTCCGATCGCTTTTTTAATTTTTCAGATCGGGACCACTAATTACGAAAAGTACTCCTTTATCATAATGGTCAAACGGTTCTCTCAAGTATTCTTTTCTACTTTTTCAGCCTCGAGGGACACAAATTTACGAAAAAGGACCCCCCTGGAATTTTCTTTTCCATGTCGTTTTCAAACTCTCTAAACATGAAAAAGACTTCGAGTTTTACCTATGTCGGACTCGTTAAACCCTGACGACATTGGACTCATCATCATGACGAGACTCGAGCTTCTCCTCCCTACGTCTCGTTAAACTATCACTAGGTTGGATTTGTCTGAAGGTTGAACTAATATCACAAGCATATGTTATCCCCTTCAAGCTTGTTTTTCAAAAATAATTGGGGTACCCGCCAGCAATGGTGGGGGAGATTTTGGAAGTCATCATTGGTTACCTATGGTAGCTAGTCACTCTTGAACATCAACACTTTTGCTTCTCGTTGGGTTGAGATATCTCACATTGTCATTGACCTTCCAGGGTTTTTGGTTGTCGTTTTACCTCATTCCATCTGATCCATGTTGTCTCCATCGAACCTCGGATCCCTTGGTACCAAAATGTTGCTACTTTCTGGAGTCATGTCACCGATATGTTCAATAGTATAATCCTTCTACAGTTCACACCCTTACCTCCTCCTCTAATGCTATGTTTCACCATCTACTACTTGTTCCTTATCTCGCGTCGTTGATGAGGGAAACATTATGGCCCTCCTGCGATGGATCACCCACTGTCGACACTAGCTCATTATCCAAGAGGTTGATATAGAGATCCCTTTCGGTACCTTGGAGCTTGCATGCCTCAATGGCAAGATCTTCACACCTGACAAAGGACTTTCATCATTGGTCTTCAATTGGTTGATTCCACGAGTGTTCAACTTCAGCTCAGTTTTCACACTCAGTGGATTGTACTGACAGTACCTTGAGAATCATTGACATTATTGGTGGTCTCTCTCACGCTTGTTAATGGTTTCTATCATTGACCAGTAATCAAGCGACTTTCTATCATGCTCGACTTTAGCACATCTGTTCGCATGCTAGAACTTGTACTATGATCGGTTAAGGTTTCAAGACGCCGGACAAAAGATCACACCTGTTCAGGCTGCATGGATTGGTTCATGATTACATACATGACTCTTTGATTGGATGGCTATGACCATACCTGAGTCTTCATGGATGGCTACGACCATACCTTTATCATTATATATGGTCTTATCAACTGGGTGGCTGTGTCCATACCACAAACCACATTTCATATGCCTTTTGGATGGTTGTGCCCATGCCTAGACTACATGTATTTCACTATCAGAGATATCAGTTGTACTTGCACCTGCAGGTTCTTCAAGGTGGTCTTCCAGTTTGGTCATGGTTTCGTAAAGCATTTCACCCCTCCCACTCTCTCAGGCTTCATGCTTTAGGGGGCATCTGTTACACAGTAATTTGTCATTGTCATCGTCTCAGTCCTTCTATTGTGTCATGTATCAAATACACATGCCCATATCTTCCCACTTATGCAAAAATATTAAACAATGCTCTCTAATGTTGAAGACTGAACCTTCTTCCCTAAGTTTCTGCATCGTCGCTAGTAAGCCATTAAAATGTGCGACGATCCCTTGTCATGAACAGTCTCGTCGTGACACCGTCGCAGGTGTACATGTGATTTTTGCGATAGTCAGATTTTAGGGATCTGCGTGAGGCTCCCAGCTATTTATTGCGACGATTGGTCTGAATGCCTTGCTTCCTTGTGATGCTGTCTCTGAGCCTTAGTTCATGACCTACGATGATCTAGATTTGGTGAATTTGTTCAAACAGTCGGCCTCCTGGATGCTTCTAGAGTTAGTTGTTGGGTCAGTTTGGGTTGCCTTTCCTCCTCTAGGATGGTGGTTCCACCTCTTTTGCAACCTCCCTTGAGGATAAGCTCCCTCTCCCTCATTTCATGGAGACTCCTTCTCTTATAAAATAACTCACCACTGCTATGATCTACTAGTTCTTAGTTCTGGGTTGCTAGTTACTGGTTGCTAGTTGGATTGAAGCAGATTAGATAGCTTTGGTGTGAGTGTGACAAGTGTGGAATTGTTGATAGTTTGGTAAGAGATTGTGGAGTGCCTTAGCCTTGCATTAGAGCTTGTGAGTGAGAGAGAGATCTCATCTATTTGGGAGACCCATTCTTGAGAATGAGTGCTTGAATAAACATACCAGCTGGACCCTCTGAGAAGGCTTGCGATGTCAAGACTTGGTTGTAAGCTTTTCTCTTGACTCATTTTAATAGAATCAATTATGATTTCCTATATCTTGTGTACAATTTACTTGATAGCCTATGATTTCTTGACTTTATAAGTAAATAGATCATTGTTGTTCTTGCTTACGTGTTTTGTTGTTCTCTTATGCTATTTCAGGTTGATTGTTCATTAAGGAGAAGGAAACAGAAGTTGGAATAGCACAATGAATGCTTCATCGAACACTAGTTTTGAGGTAGGCCTCCAATGATGACTATTTAAGGAAATCAATTATTGTTTTGTTTTTGTTGTGACTAAACCCACTCTAGGTCTAGAGGGGTTGCCTCTGTCCGTATAGGGAACACTTTCCTACTTCACAATGAGACTCTCCAAGATTTCATGCAGGAGAACCAGATTATGTTGGGGGCCCTCATAGCGTAGTTGCAGGAATTACTGGTGCACAACCCTGCAAAGGCGGGACCCACGCCCTAGAAACTGGCAGTTTGATCGGGGTGCCCTTGAACGGTAAGAGGTTTTGGAGGAGAGCGGAGTGATCCCACTCAGCGATCAATGCATGGTAGTGGAGGTGAGAGAAAAACCACCGTGATCGTGTGCTAACGGTCGAGCAAGTTAACTCCGCTCAACGTGCGTATGACGTTGGATCTGGAGGAGCCCAAATCGGACAGCTGAGATTGTGCCCAATAGAAAGAAGTGGAATCGACAGGGAATTAAGCCGCGATTTAAAAGGATTTGGAATCCGTTGACCACCATGGTGGAGAAAGAGCGTATCCATGACATAACCGGAGGAACAAACCGAAAAAGCATGCTGGCACTAGTTAGATGGAGCCACGTGGCACTCCCTGAGTGTTCATGCTGATGCCGAACATGGAACTCCAAGCATAGTTGCAGAAGGAGAATCGACACAAGCGGGAGAGGAACCGAACAGGCACAGGGATCGAATGGTTAAAGCCATGAAGAGAGACAGTCGGCAAAGAAGGAGGATTTGGAGAAGAATCCAAGTGACCAAAGAGACAGTGAACAGTGAACCCCAAGAGGAGGACTGAACACAGAGAACAGTAAAGCCAAGCATAGAGACAGAGGGCCGAGCTTACCACAGGCAGCATCGAGCACCAGAGAGCTTGAAGCTTCAAGCCTTCCCGTAGAGGAATCTATCCAGACTGAGCATCACATTTGGCTCTTTCCACTATAGACCAAGGGTCACCAAGCTGGTAGGAAGGAAAAGATTTTGTGAACTCTGAGTGGCTTGGGGAATCCAAGAGCCACCCTACCTAGAAAAATCTACTACCAGGAGAACTCATATTGAGTCTCTGTATTGTAATTTCTCTGTTGTAAGACACAATAAAACAAGGCCACCACTGAAGCTAGACTAGAGACGTAGCCCTGAAGAATAGGGTGAACTCCTTATTAAAAACTATTTTTGTCTTTGTGTTGCTTACTGTATTTATCTGTTGTCTTTCCCTTTAAATGTCTGTGTATTGGCAATCTGATCGATCTATTGCTTAAACAACACAGAACACAGACCAGCACATGAATCTGTAATACCTTTTGTTTAACAAATCTTCAACTGATGGCACTCATAGGGTGATTATCAGATCAAGTGGTATCAGAGCTTTAGGCTGTAAGGTCAGACAAGCTTGTGTTGGTTTAGCTGTGAATGCTCACTAGATCAAAGCTCAAATTAGGAGAAGGAGAGTTGATGGAAACTAATCCTGAAATTGGGAGAGTCTATTCTCGGAAGACAATGTCAGAAGAAGGTTCCATATTCTGTCCTCAATTCATAGAAGTTTTTCCTAGTTTATTAAAGTCTTAGGTGAAGAAATTATAGGGACTTTAGATAAGCATAAGGATGAAGATTATCAGCGCTCTAAAACAAGATAAAGAAGAAGATGAATCTCATTCCCATGACCACTCCAAAGGAAAGGGGAAAGAAGAAAGCTTTCCTACACCTCCTAATAGCCCTGTGCATAATAAGAAAGCATCCTTAATTAAACTAGATGTTAAATTTGATCTGCCTATATATGATGGATAGCTAAATGTTGAAAACTTGGACAATTGGATTAGACAAATTGATGTGTATTGCAGAGTACAGAACATAGACTCAAACAAGAGTAAGATTCAGCTGGCAAGCCTATGCCTAGGAGGCACTACATTGGTTTGGTGGGAAGGAAAAACCCAAGCTGATATGAAGAGGCATGGTAAGACCATCTCTGTCTGGAGTGAATTTGTTTCTGCAATCAAAAAGTAGTTCTATCCATTGGCCTACATGCAACAAGCCATGATGAGTTGGAAAACTCTTCGACAGTTGAAAGGGCAAAGTGTGCAAGGGTATACTCAAGAATTCAAAAAGAGAGCATTGATGTTGGGCATCTCACTAGACTCACCAAAAACTCTTTTGAAGTACATTGGTGGTCTACACAGCTACATGAGGCATACCATCCTCATGTTTAATCCCACTAGTATAGATGAAGTATTTGTACAAGCTACTAATCTAGAAGCTAGAGGACAGAATGGGAATCCAAAAGTTGGGGGACCATCCCAACCCACTGTAAGCAAGAGCAAGGAGAAAAGAAAGCAGCAGTGGAAAGCAAGGAAGGTTAACACTGCATAGCAAGGCAAAGCTTCATGTATTCACTGTAAAAAGGAGGGGCATGATGATGAGCATTGTTGGATTCTGCATCCAAAGCTGAGATCTAAGAAGTCCGAGGGCAAGAAGAAGAAGACTGCTACAGCTATTCAAAGAGATTTGGGGTCAGACTCGAGAGATGAAACAATCATTGCAGCCACAAGTATAAAAGGTAAGAATTCTGAAGCATCTACTACTAATTCTGCTCAATCTGTTATTGATGAAGAACATGAGAGAAAAAGACATGAGCTTTTCCATATTCGAGTTATTTCCAAAAATCAAAAGATTGATACTTTGTTTGATAGTGGCTCGCAAGTAAATCTAATTTCTGAAGCAATTGTAAAGAAATTTGGATTAACAACCACACCTCATAAGAACCCATACCCATTAGGATGGTTGAATGATAAAGCACAACTACAAGTGACTAGACAGTGCAAACTCAAGTTTTCTTTTGGGTCAGCATTTGTAGATGAGGTTGAGTTAGACATAATTCCTTTGGATATATGTGGAATTGTTTTAGGAAGTCCTTACTTGTATGATAGAAAGGCTATTTTCTAAAGAGTTGAGAACAAGTATCTACTTGTTAAAGATGGAATTGAGTACTTTGTAAGAGCTCATAAGCTCAAGAATAATTATACTCTCATAAATTTTGGGCAGATGAAAAGAATGATAAATTCATGCAAACAATTCTTACTAATGGTTGTAAAGGAAAAGAAACCTGATAAAACCAATGTATTTGAGGGTTGTAATGCTCAGCAGCAAGCTAATATAGAAAACCTTGTTTCAGAATATGATGTCCCGTTTCAGGAACCTAAAGGTCTGCCACCCAAAAAGGAAATAGTACATGATATTGTGTTGCAACAAGATGTTCCATTGCCTAATATTGGGATGTACAAGTTGTCTACTCTAGAGAATGCTGAAATCAAGAAGCAGGTGCAGGAGTTGCTCGAGAAAGGGTTCATCAGGCCTAGCACATCACCATGTGGGTCACCAATCGTTTTGGTGAGAAAGAAAGATGGCTCGTGGAGAATGTGCATTGACTACACCAATCACCGTCGTTTTTTATCACGATCGTGTCTCGTCACCCCATCTCTATCTTATTATGCCATAACTTCATTTGCAATATCTTACTCTGTTTTGGCTGCGGTAACTCGGCTCTGTACTGTGCATTTTACTAAACCAGTAACTATGGGAGGTAACGTTGTTCGACATGGACCTGGCTCAACGGCTCTATTGGATCTACACCGGGAAGCATATCAAAATTTTATGTAAGCAGGATGGGTGGATTATTTCCAAAGGCTCCAAGGATTTGACTCTCAACAAGTCCTGGAATTCGCACGAAATTTAAAAGAAGGATACTCTACGGTTCAAGGAGTGCGAATTCTAATGACAGAAGAGGATATAGCGCAGGTTTCAGGATTACCAGCCGATGGCATTCATTGGTTCAGTCGTAAAAACCTCATTCTGAATGCACATCAAGATTTTCTTCTACCAGGAGAGCGGGTCGAACCTAAAGGTAGGGGTGTTGCACTTCATTCATTACCACCTCCATGGCCGAAGGTCGCAGAGTTTGTCAAGCACTACTTCACTTGCGAAGGACGTTACCAGGTAGTGTACCAGCATGACTTTGTGTTGTTGAATCATTTAAGACATGGTTGTTTATTAAATATGCCATACTATTTGCTTGGGTGTCTAAAGAATATGTCACATTATTCCGTGAGTGCAAAGCACCCACTCCTCTCCCTCACTCACCATCGCTTGGTTCAGCTCCTAATCCAGAGGGGCTTTGCTCTATAGAATCCTCCTCCCCTTAACAACCCACCCCAGGAAGTTGCTGAAATCCCTCAACCGGCAGCAGAAAATCTCCAGGAAGCTACTGAAATTCCACAACCAGTAGCCGAAACACCCCAATTGGACGCTGAAAATCCTCAACATACCCCTGAAATCTCTCAGCAAATTGAAAATCCTTTTGTACAATAGCCTGGGAGTATCTTGGAATCCTCAGAAGTTTTACCACCTGCAGCAGACAATCCAATTGACCTCTCCTCTGTATCTACCCCATCCCAAGTGATAATTCGGATGATAATATTCCCATTATTAAGCTCCAAAAGAAAAGACAAGAAAAGGTTGCACCCCCACTAAAGAGAAGAACGAGGGCTTCAATTAAAGAAGCTACTATTACTGATAATCCCCCTACCCTAAGGAAAAATGTTCGTAAGAGAAAAACCATTGTGTTTCCCACCTTCCTGCCTCGAAGACGAATGAGGACCTCTTCCGAAACAGCAACCGAGACCATCATCCTAGATTCCCTGCCCATTATCTTAACACCCCATACCCCACCACACTCCCAAGTCCCTGAATCTTTACCTTCCTCACCCTCGAGTACCGAAATGCAAGTTGCTCAGGAATTGTGGCATCATTCCTTTTAGAAGATGTAGCTGCCCCACAAGAACCAGTTGCTAATCTATCAAAAATAGACACCCAAGACGATGTACAACATGTAGCTGCTCCACAAGAACCAGATAGTGACCTAACAGGTGTTACACAAGAACCACTTGTTGAGGAACAAAATATCGACGACCTAGATGTAGCTGCTCCACAAGAACCAGCTACTGATTCAACAGGTGTGACACAAGAACCACCTGTCGAGGAACAAAAGATAGACAACCTAGAGGTAGTTGTTACACAAGAACCAACTACTAGTCCAGCAGGTGTTACACAAGAACCACCTGCTGACGATCATGAACAGGAAACAGACCAAGACATAGCTGCTACTGACTCAACAGTTGACACACAAGAACCACCTGCTGAGGATGTAAATGATGAAGCTGCCACCAAACAATGATCCTCTCATCCACCAGTTCCAGGAACTGCAATTTCTACAGAAGGCCTTGTCACTTTAGCCTCCCTTCAACAAGAAAATGAGTTTTTGAAATCTGAGATTGAGGTTTATAAGCACAAGTTAATGATGGCAAGGGAGGATTATGAAAGAGAACTCAATCTGTATATTTTAGCTCAGGTAGCATCTATAGCTGAGAAAAGTGTGGAAAAGGATCGATATAATGAATACATGTGCAGCCAGTGTAGTGATCTCTATTCTCGAGCTGGTTATAAGATAATTGAAGTCACATTGCCTGGATCCACTCCTGCAATTACTCCTGTCATAGTTAAAAAGGAACGCCTTGTTGTTACACAAGAACTAGCAGGGCCTTCAAAGACCTTTGGAGAAGAAATGAAACCACAAGTACCCCGGCCTACCCCAGTTGTTAAAGCTGAAAAACCAGCACCAAAGTCTTCGAAGAATGTGTTTACTCAGACTGAACCTCAGTGTGCAAGGACTGTCTTCACTCAGACCTCAAGTTTTCAAGA
Organism: Pinus taeda; assembly: GCA_000404065.3. Classification (NCBI taxonomy): domain Eukaryota; kingdom Viridiplantae; phylum Streptophyta; class Pinopsida; order Pinales; family Pinaceae; genus Pinus; species Pinus taeda. The sequence continues at coordinate 43,461 of APFE030744739.1, forward strand.
ACTGAGGGATACATGGAAGAAAGAGTATGCTCTGTCACAAGAAAAGACATTACAGGAACATAAATCATTATGGCTGAATCATGTATATAGAAATTGGGAAGTCCTGGAACACTCTCGTGTAATTTTGCATAAGTTACCTTCTAACATTCTGAAATTCAATGGAAATCCCGGAGAAGACCCATCAAATCATGTCATGACTTTTCCTTTGTGGTGTTAATCAAACTCTTTGAATGATGACTTAGTTAGACTCCGTCTTTTCCAAGGAACGCTTACTGGTCCGGCTGCGAAGTGGTACATTGAGTTACCACGAGCTTCTTTCAACAACTTTACGACTTTAGCCACCACATTTTTTACCCACTTCCAGTTACCTATCAGATACGAGACCAAAACAGAACTCCTGACCAACTTTAAACAGACTATTGCTACTCATATATCAGATCATATTCTTTAGTGGCAACGGTGGCGTCGAATGGTTAAGACTTATGTTCCTGATCAACTTTTGGCTTAGTGGTTTATAAAATCATTTTTTCCATCAATCACCGAGGATGTGGCGAAAGGTGGAGTTGTCACAAAAGAGCAAGTAATTTCTCATGCCAAATAATTGACTTGATTTATACACAGTCTAGCACGCTCTACGACAAGATTCTGAATGCACCCCGACCAGCTTTCTTGTTCCTCCTCCACCATTGAGTAAGGACTCTCATGCCGGTGACGGTGTGATTAGTTCTTCGAGCACACAAACAATAGGTAGACCATCTGGTCAAACACTTTCCGTTTCCAATCAAACTTCAAATGCATTAGAAAACACTCTTGCTTCCGAAGTCAATGTCGTGTCATCTGACAAAGGCAAGAATCAAACGCAACCAGGAGGCAAGAAGTGTTGAGATTGCAACGAGATGATGGAGCTTAGTGAAAAGAGTCGCCTTCACTAAGTGGGTCCGCAGGTAAATTATGGCGCAAAGTCTATTTTTAGACTATGTCTATTTTTTAGACATATGGATCATGTCTATGAGTTGTAGGATGTTTTTTATGGATGATTGGTCAAGTTGGCAAAAATAGATGGACTTCTATTTTTAGACAATAGCGGTGACACTGTCAAGTCTAATTATAGAGTAGTCAAATATTATTAGCTTATAATAATACTTAGACTATAAACTTTATCTTATTCTCTTGGAGCACTTCAGTTTGAGCTACAAATGTGGCACATGCAGCTGTCAGAAGGAAATACGTTTTCTTTGTGGGTCAGTTGAGTTGTTCCATGCATGACTTCAGTTAGAACTCAATCAGTTGAGTTTGGTGGAGTTGATTGTGGAGTTGATGGAGTTGTGTTCAGTTTGACTTGGTTAAACTAGTTGTAATTAGTCTAACTGCAAATAGAATAATGATGAGTTGTTAAACTAATTATTAACTCATAATGCAACTAAAGAATACATCAGTTAACTCAGTTGCATGTGCATGTTCAGTTCAGCAGGGACAAGTGTTAGAGGATTAGATTGCTATCAGTTGTGACTATAGTTGTGCATGAGGATTTGCACAATCAATGGGATTGGGTTATGCCAATGAGAATTGGCCAATACCAAGTGATTATAGCCTCTGCTCACGTGATTCCCAGTGTGAGTGATTCTTTTGAGGTAAATACGAGTTTGGTTCAACCATTCTCATCCATTCTTGAGCAGGTAATGAGCAGTGGAGGCAGGCAAGCAGTGGAATAGATTTGGAGATCAGATCTGAGCTGTATTGTGTGTAACAGGTGGAGATAGTGCTGGATACTTGTGAGAATTATTGACTATTGTAATGTTACATGTTCTCAATCATTAATATACAAATAATGTGGGGTTTTTAGCTGTAAGCTTTCCCCGGGTTACATACTGTGTTAATGTGTGCATGCTCTTGATGTTTTATTGTTATTAATGTTGCTATATTGATGATCAACGTAGAGGAGCTTATGTAGTGTGTATGTATTCCGCAATAGTACATGATTAGGATAATCCCCATTGAATATGTGTTTATTATTCAAAATTTCTACATGGTATCAAAGTTGTTGATCATCAGATCTACTATTTAGGAAGTGTTTACATTCTATTTCTTCAGGCAAAGTCTGTAATCGGGCCAGGTAGCCTCTGGATTCATCCTTCCTTTGGAAGGTGAGATATCCGGTGAATGCCGATACAGTCGATCTCTGTACAAGAAATACCATGTTCTCACGAATTCTAGATCGGAAGCGGTTGAGTTGGAGCTGGTGGAGTTCGAATTTGCAACAGTGTTTTCTTGGTGTCAAAAATAAGATGTCTTTCGCAGGATTGTGATTGGAGTATGCCCTTGAGGGAAGTATGAACTATATTGCATGGAAGGACAGGATGGAGGTAGTATTGGATGATAACGAGCTGAAGGAGTTCATAGAGATGGATGTCCCAAAGCCTACTGATGCTACTCAAGCTAATGCTTGGCAAAAGAAGACCACAAAATGTCGAAGGATTGTGTTGGAGGGCATGAAGGATCACATTGTGTCCAGCCTCCATGGAAAGGCTACTCCATATTTGATGTGGAAATCGTTAACAAAATTATTCCAAAGCAAGAGCGATCAAAGGAAGCTAGCGCTCAAAGATAAACTCAAAAACATCAAATGCGAGAAGGGTGACAGTATGCCCAAGTATCTCACGAAGTTCACTCAGTGTCAAGATGAGCTGGGAAGTGTGGGGGTTATTGTCGATGATGAG